>CAKAOH010029805.1:0-11331 GCA_916701665.1 Sebastiscus tertius | reverse complement strand
ACATGTACTGAGGCCTCTCTTCAAGTACCCTGTCCAAAAAATCACTAGATGTACTTGCAGGGATCTTTTTTAAAATAAAATAAAATAAAATAAAAGCCTCTGAAGGCAACAAGACATTTGAACATGAATATGACCTCCAGAAAGACAGAAAACCTCAAGATTGACAGAGACACATGGGTGAGAGAAGGAAAGCGATAGAGACAAGGAGAAAGAGAACAAGATGCTGGTAGAATAAGAGTCGATGCTGAGAGGGAGAGAAAAAGAGAGACAGAGAGGGCCGGTTGATACAGATTGTGAAATTGATGTATGACAGAAGAGATTGGTGTTGCCTCTCAGATACATCTGAATTGAACATTGTCAGGAGGAGGCAGATTACAGCAGAGACTGCGCTGCATCCAGCCTCCTGCTCTAAATGAAGACGTGTCTACTTTCAGATGAGACAATGAGACACAGACTGTATGTGTTTGCTGTATACCAAAGGTCTGAGGACACAAGGGGCATTATATTTCAGTGTGTCTAACTATACAGTAAACAGCCCAACACGATTCTATACTGTATCCTCCAGAAGGCAAAGTCATACAGATGTCAAAGTCTTCGGCAGCAACTTTATTAAAAGATATCATGAGTATACGTTGCTTATGCAAAGGCAGTTTGGTGGTTAAATAAGTGATTATGCAACCCGGTCTCACAGGAACGCATATGAAGAGCAGGATATTACAAGGTCATTCCACATGTCATGAGGACGCATTTTATGGTACACAGCCTCCGTCCTTTCCACGCTTGCCATTCATTGTCTATGTAGGCAGCCGTGCAATTTATTCTGGTAGCGTGTCGGCGCGATTCGAGAGACGGGATGTCACATTGGCCACTCTTAATTTGCATAAAGTTGAGGTATAGGCTACTTTATGCAAATTCAGGGGCATCCAGCACGACTCGCGCCTCTGAAAACTCCCTAGAAACTTTAAAACTAACCATTGTCGATCTAAAATAAAGACAGATTCAGCAACTGCATGGCTTATTTCTCACATAAAATGTTTTCAGAAACACATTTCGGTGAACTACTTACATAATATTAGAGAAGAAAGTTTCCAAAACGAGCCGCCATGTTCGCTCCAGTTTGAAAGCTGGGAGCAGCAGCCCATGAGGGAAAGTGTTCGTCCAATCAGGTCATTTAGGTGGCCCTAGTGCCTTGTGTCTAGTAGCAGCCCATCAAGCGTCCAACGCTGGGAAGCGAGGTGATCCCTCACGATAAAGAAATGCCCCAGTGGACATGTATCATAAGCCTTTTCACATGTCATTTGTACGTCACGCAACGGTAACAGACACTCAGTTAGGTTTAGGAAAAACGTCATGATTAGGCATGAAATAAGTACATAAAACAAGTAAAATATGTATAAAAGCAGTGTAACATAAGTACGTAAAACATGTCAGAGACGTCACTAAAAAACATGAGACAAATGTCACTAATGTAATTTAACACCGGTCTCGATCTCCTGGTTGAAAGTCGTGTGTTAGTTAGACCATCCACCTCCCCTCCTGCCATCTTTCTCGCTTTTTATTCTACATCACTAGCTCTGACCATAGCATATTTACGTGGAGCATTTACATTGCAGTCTGTACAGACTACATGGTGTGCAAATGACACAGCAAACGCGAGAAAGGTGTTCTTATTGCACGCTAAATGCCTTGCAAATTATTGTGATATTCATACACTTTTTCCTGCTAACAGGCTGGATCCTACATATATAGTGTCCTGATACAGGACAAGAAGAAGGTGAGGAACTCCACAATAAAAAACAGTTCCCTCTGCAAGTCTAATATTTTTCTGTGTGTCACATATTATGTGCTTCTGCAGTTTTGTGTACACTTGGTACCATATGCTACTTATCCAAATAAAATAGAGCCCTTTGTTACTTACCGTGTGTCGGCCTTGTGTGAGTCTTCTGACAAACAACTCTCTCCTTTATCTGAGTTAATGGCAAAAAAAACTAATTACCACAATAATGCAAAATGAAACTTTAAAGAATGAGTCCCTTCAACATCTCATTTGCTTCGTCTGCCCTTCTGTGGCTTATTTTTCCTCTCTGTCATTGAGAAGCTTCCGGCACCCACCCTGATGTGTGTGTGTCTGTGAGTGAGCAAGAAGGATGGATATAAAGAGATAAGGGACATGCTCCTGTGCTGAAAAGAGCGAGTGTGTGGGGAGTTTGGGGTGTGGGTGGATGCCAAACAATGAAGCAGCCTCGGGCTGAGAGGCTGAGAAGAGTCTGATAATGGAGCAACACTTTAACCAAACAAGAGACTGGACGCTGAAGACACTGTCACTGAAAACAACCTTTTTTTTTTTTATGAAAACAACAACACTAAATAAAAAGTAACCTTTGAAAACTATGACAACATGTATAACATTTTTTTTGTCAAAACTGAATTATAATGTGAAAGACGGAAGAAGGAAAAAAAGATGCAAATCTTATTCAATGACCTGCCGGCATGTGTTGATCACACATTGTAGCCTTGGCCCTGGGCCTGCTTAGTAAAACAGTATCGTCCATCAGCCAAAAATATCTCTTGTTCAGATGTTGACCTGTTGAACTGTTGTTAATATGAAGCATCTTGCATTCAGTAATGTTATGTCTCTGTCAGCAATATTATCTGATGTTACTGGTTCTTGGAAGAAACAAGAATTAATTAAAAAGAATTATCAATTATCAAGTGCTGTGTACGTGGATGTAATGTTGACGTTACTTTAAGTCGACTATCTTCTGTGTTGCTTTCGAAAGGAGTAATGATGGACAACATGTTGAAACTGTGGAATTTTAAATACCTCGGTACAGTGCTGGACACCCAGGTGAGCTTCTCACAAAATACAGAGTATATTTTCAAGAGATGCTCACAGCGACTTTATCTTCTAAGGAAACTGATTTTAGAATTAGTCTACAAAACTATTGTTGATAGTGTTTTAACTTTTCACCTTCCTGCCTGGTATGGTCACCTAAACCTTAGATATAAGGATAAACTCTCTAGGATTGTGTCAATGGCAAGCAAAATAGTTGGTAAACCCCAGAAGTCCTTGACTCAACTTTTTACCGAAAGTAAGAGGAAGAAAGTGAGGAGCATCCTGGCAGATAGCTCCCATCCTCTCCTCAGAAAGTTTGACCTCCAGGAGGCGCTATAGAGCCCCTCCAGCAAATAAAAATGTGTTTAAAAAGTCCTTCATCCCAAGTGCCATCAATATTCTTAACTCAACAAAATGACTGAGCAGATCCAAGCCACAGACACTGACATGAACTGTTTTAATGTGTAATATGACCTGTCTATGTATTGTTTTTTTACTAACTGCTGTCTGTTTTTTAATGTTGTCGTTTGCTGTGTTTGGTGAGCCAAAGACAAATTTCCACCTTCTTGGACAATAAAGTTTTATTGTATTGTATTGTAAGTAAATTCAAGGATTGACGGCAGCCAAACAACAAAATCTTCCTGTAGATGTTCGCTAAAGAGATATCAGAATCAGATATATTTGATTTATGTATTTATTATTTTTATTTATTAGATTTAGTAGCTTCTACTCTTGAGCTAAATCTAAAGACTATGAACAGTAATTTAGTGAACAAGTGAGTGAATCCAGCTTCTGAATAATTCAAGTGTATAGTATTTAAAATATATAATATTTACTGATCCATGGTGATGAGAACAATGCATGTATCCATGGTAACTCTACGCAACAAAGAAGGCGACAGCTGTGGCCTCAAAATGCTTAGAAGACATAAATACTGGTCTTAAAAAGGCAGGAAAAAATTAGAAACATTTTATTGATAAAACTAGACTAAAATGTCTTTGTGGCCTCAATTTAACAAAAATCAAATGAGTAAAATTGTATTATAACTAATATAAATTTTCAAAAGACTAAGACTGAAACTAAATCAAAATCTGGTGCCAAAATGAACGCTGTTTGAAGAGAACAGATGAGTGAAGCTTTGTCTCAGGAGCTGTCCGAGTTGCTGACCAGACTGTGCACTCTGGAGCTGTCACCGGCACCGAGGAGATTTCATCTGATCACTACAACCCATGCGTCAGCTATCGGTTTAATCTAATGTAACTGTGCTACCCTGTGTAACCTCTGTGCTGTTTCCTCTGAGTGCTTAATCCTGGGACCGAAAAGACCAAGTCAGCAGTTTGTTGGTCCCAACTGGTTTGAGAGCGAAGCATTGCTGGAGGTAGCACCAACTTTGTTAGTGCTGAAGCTGCCTTCTCAAGTTAAGAAGTAGTTCATCTGTAGTGTATTTAGTTAGTCTACTGTCTCAGCAAGTCAGTGATGGAAAGTAACTAAGTACATTTACTCAAGTACTGTACTTAAGTACAGTTTTGTACTTTATTTGAGTATTTCCATTTAATGCTCCTTTATGGCTTGTGTCCGCTTACTTAGTTGTCACATTTCAGATATCTATGAGTTGTGAGCAGTTCCACCAAACAGACATTTCCTCTCTAAACTTCCTGCATGGTTTCATTTAAATAACTGTTAAAGGCCCAAAGAGGTTAAATGATCCAATATTTCACAAAAAAAGAGATTAAGATCAAAGATTAGAGAAACCTCCAAAACATGAAAACAGATCTGTGTTGGAGAACTTTGTTTTTTCTTCTTTCTTCTTCAGTTCAGGGAAGCTCACACCAGAGGGGCCAATTTTCAGTTTTCTTTCCTGGGAATTAAAGGTAAAATTAAAAGTTTAACATAAAAATGCTGTTGCAGTGTACTTATTATTTTGTTATTTTCACTCTTTTAAAGTCACCACAATGCCGGAAACAAAGTCCCTGACACTAAACTTTTTCTGGGGGAGGACCTCCAGACCCCCGCTTTGGTTTTGAAATCTCAAGTCTCAAGGTTGTCAAGTATAAGTCAGACTCACAAGCATATGATCACGCAAAATGCTACGCTATACATGTTTGTTCACTTGCACGTGTAACCCAGGTCGGTCAGTGTATCTTTTGGTCATTCGATTTTTATATTAATAAATCCTAATAAATCGTAAAAACAAATTGAAATACATATCGATTCAGCACCCAGGTGTCGTGATAGTATCGAATCAGGAGATAAGTGTATCGTCCCAGACCTACTGTCTGCACACAGCTGGAAACTGCAAAAGTCAAATGACTTGATTTTTACATTTGAATGATTGTGCGTCTGTAATGTGTTTTTTTGTGTCTCTGTTCTTCAGAAAATGTTGGAGAAGCAGCTGCAGAACCACAGGGAGGCTCATCAGAAGCAGCTCAGCCGCCTACGAGGCGAGATCAATGCTGGACGAGCTCACAGAGTAAGGGAACACCAGTGTAGCAAAATATTCTCTCAATACCTTGATTATTGCTTCTGATTTTAAAATGTAATTTTTTGAAGATATTTACCAGGTATTTTAACCTTTTTTATTGATAGTAGATGGTGTAGAAGGGAACCAGCGTAATTACATATTATGTGTCGAAACCACTTGACTACCTGGACATGCATGTTTTATTTATTTTTTATTAGCATTTGTTTTTTATAATTGTTTTTTTCCTTTGTTACCAAATGAATGGACTGACGGAACCAATATACACACATACGGACAAGGTTTTGATCTCTCATCCATGAAAACTGATGCTGGTCTGTTTTAGAAAGTGGTGAACCAGGGTCTGTTATTGGAGCAGGAGAGACTATAGGTTTTGTAAATGTCTCTGTTTTCTGACCAGACTGCTGAATGAACAAAGGGACGTGAAGGGTCTGGAGGAGATGAGAACTGGAGTGCATGGAACAAACATTTGGTACCTATCAAATCAACTAGTAATAGTAGTAGTAGTAGTAGTAGTTGTTGTCGATGTAGTTGTTATCATAGTTGAAGTTGTTGCTGTTGTCGTTGTTGTAGTTGTTATCATAGTTGTATTAATGGTATTTGTTGTAGTTGCCATAAAAGTCATAGTATAGTATGCCATAAAAATATTTTTTTTGACATCCTATACTATGAAATTTTAACTTTTTGACACATTATATTATGACTTTTCTGTTTTTTCAACATACCATACTATGACTTTTCAGACTTTTTCTCGACACACTATCCTGTGACTTTTTTTTTTAACAATGACTTTTTTCCAACATACTATACTATTACCTCTTTCACACCAATGACCAGGGTCAGACCAGGGTTACCTGACCCATGTTGAAACTTTCGTCTTTGTCAACCAAGCCAGTCAACATGGGTTAATCCCTGGTCATGACAATTCAGAAAAGACCTGGGTCACAACCTGGGAGCAATGCATACCGGTTAGCTCAGGTGCTAGAAAAGGCAGGGGTTTACACGTCTGGAGGATGACAGAGAGAAGGGGATGATAGTGGCCTCATCAATGTGTGCAAAAAAGGTAAAATGTCACAGAATGATGCATGTTTTTGGAATTATGTGTAAATACAGAACATACAGTCACAGTATATTGTGTAGGTTGAAAAGAAATCATCGTAGTATGTTGAAAAAAATAAAAGTCACAGTATAGTATGTCGCAAAAAGTCATAGTATAGTATGTCAAAATAATTGATAGTATAGCATCCCGAAAAAATAATAAAGTCAAAATATAGTATGTCGAAAAAAATAAAAAAGTAATTGTATAATACATAAAAAAAGTCATAGTATGTTTAATAAATAAAAAAGTTAAAGTACAGTATGTCGAAAAGAAAACATAGTATAGTATGTCGAAAAAAAAATCATAGTATATTGTGTTGAAATATTTTTTAAAGTCATAGTGTAGTATGTTGAAAAAATAAGTCATCGTATAGTATGTAGAAAAAATAAAAAAAGGCAGTATAGTATGTCGAAAAAAAGTCATAGTATAAAGAATGTTGAAAAAATTAAATACACGGAAGCTCCAAAACCGCAAAGTTATATCTAGTGAAGTCTGTCTAGCAAAACAGTGTTGGCCACGGTTGGAGGACGCGGGGGAGACAGTAGCTTTGGTCTCCAGGGCTGGAGTCTCTGCTGTACTCTGCTCCTCTGCTCCGCTGCTCTTCTGCCTGCCTGCTTGCCTTCAGTCACACACCGCGCTCGTTCTCGCTATTTCGCTCCACTGTCACATGCGCACACTACACACTGCAGAAGAGTTAGTTTAGCAACCAGCATCAGACTACTGTAAAATAACCACATAACGCCCCGTGCTTATGTGCACATCAAACGTGTCGTTTTGAGTCATTATTCTACAAAGATCCTTCTGCACATCAACAGGCGTGTAGACGAAAACTGTTCCTGCCAGTCTTTCACCTGTGCGTCATCTTTTTTTAAACAAGGCTGACATAAAATGTTGTCTGGAGCTCCACATGTTTAATTATAATAGCCTACAGGTAGTGGTGTGGCTGCAATAAGCAACATGATGTGATAGAGATTGTCTGTGCGTCATGACGGGGAGAGTTCTGGGATTAAAGGGGTGAAAGTAGTGAATGTGATGATTGTCACAGCCTCTAATGCTCCATCTATAATAATAGATTCTTTCTGATCCCACCCTGTACCCAAGTGTGCAACAGGTGCGCCAAGTGACCCTGGCCACAAAATTACCAAAAGTGCCATTTGGCACTGTCCCACGCACTTGGCAGGGTGCATCACATTATTTTACTCAACACAGCCACACATGTAGGCTATTAATTAAAAATGTGGAGCTCCAGACTGGCCAGCCTCGTTTTAAACGTTGATGCGCCCAGCCGTTCGTGGAGCTGTGTGAACTCTTTTCAGCGTGTCAGTCTCCAACACGCCTGTTGAGGTTCACAAGAAACTGTGTAGAATAATTAATCAAAACGACACGTTTGATGTGCACATGAGCACGAAGGGGTTCTGTTGTTAATAGTTCGATGCTGGTTGCACAAAATGTAACCAGCAGATCTGTCCCTGCGTAATTGACATCACTCCAGTTAGACTGCAGTGGGGTGCGCTGTGCTGGCTCTCTGTTTGTACACTCGTTTGCACGAATTAAATATAACGTGGGAACGTTTTAACTAAATTGAGGACACAAGTTAACCAACTATACATTGTGCGTAAATTGTGGCCTTTTTCTCTCTCTGTGGCCACTCCCGGGCTCTGTTGATAAAATGAAAAGAAAAAATGTTTTCCCCATCCCTCATCCCATTCTCTAATAAACTGTCCCATCAATCTAGGCTCTGAGAGGGTCTGAAAGTCCCTCTCAACACCCCCTACACTTCCTCTCCAGTAATTCCCACAGGATCCAAAAACTTTCAGGCAGCATCAACAACTATTTCAATTCTCTCAGATTTCCTTTGCGCCTCAGCAGCACAGTTGATCAACATGGCCAGAAATGCTAAGAACTTAACCTTGTCCTTACACAAACAATATTCATCATGCTTCCTACCTGATTTGTTCTCCCTTACTTGAATCTTTCCTGCTGCTACCTCATGACTTAGCCTTCTCTTGGACCTGATCTTCATGACTTCCATCTCCTTCTTTCTCTTTGGACAGTCTGCTCACCATGCTTCATCACTGATTACACTTTGGTTCTTTCTCACCATTTCTACCACTGCACATCTCATCTCCACATTTACCACATATCCCAAAATCCTGTCTACACACAAACGAGGTGTGCCCAAATTTCCATTTTTAAAATCTACTTGCATCGACCTCCTGTGGTACTCCATCAGAATCAGAGTCAGTCTTTATTCCCCAAGTATGTACATAAAAGGAATTTGACTCCAGTTTTATGCATCGCTCTAAGCGTACTTACACAGAAATAGAAAAAAACTAACAGCTAAAGACAAGGACAACAAAGCTGGATAAATAAAGGTTAAAATAAAGGATGTGTTAGTGTCAGAGGGTTATTGGCAGTGTATGACTGATTAAGTGTTTATCAGAGTCTGAGAGAAGAAACTGTTCTTGTGTCTGGTTGTTTTGGCGTACAGCGCTCTGTAGCGCCTCCCAGAGGGGAGAAACTGGAAGAGGTCATGTCCAGGGTGTGAAGGGTCTGCAGTGATGCTTCCTACCTGTTCCCTGACTCTGGAGGTGTATACGTCTTGGATGGAGGGCAGGCTGGCACCAGTGATTTTCTCTGCCATCCTGACTGTCCGTTGTAGTCTGTTCCTGTCTTGTTTGCTGGCTGATCCAAATCACACAGTGATGGATGTGCAGAGAACAAACTGGATTCCTTAGCTTTGCTCCTTCACACCATTTTCAATGTCATCTGATGGCATCATAGTGATCTAAGAAGAGACAGAGAGAGAGGATGTTAGAATGGAAGACAGAGACAAAACACAGCTGATTCCTCGAGGAAACGGCTGACTGACAGAAACAGAGTCAGTGGAAATCCTCATCGTGACATAGAGAGTGATTCACTTGCAACCACAGATGCACAAAGTATGAACTGAGTTCATTTATTGGCATCTAACACAACATTCAGATCATTCATTTGTTCCAATTTGACAGAACATCAGCCAGAAGCTCAGCATGATTTAATCCAGCTTGTGTTCTGCAGCCTAATTCACTCAAAACTTGCATTTAATCAATGTAGATATGACTAGTTGATTTTTCCTGATTAGCATATGTTTTTTCTCTATTGCATATATCAGTAAATATTTCTCTGTCTCTGAGAGGGCTTGCTTGTCAAATTAAAATCTTGCTCTGTTTTACAGTAAGTCATTGGGGACAATTGCACATGTCCAAAAAATCAATAAAGGTAGCATAATAAAATAATAAAAATAAATTCAAAATACAATCCTAGTGACACCATTCATTAAATGTGTAAGTTAAAACAATTTTGTGCTCAGATTTTAGTTTGGATTCATGCTTGTGAGGAATTTGTATTCATTGTAGCCTATAACATCTGTTCACCATCCATCATTCTTCATACCTGCTTATCCTGCTCAGGGTCATACCTATCCCAGCATGCATTGTGACAGGTTGCCAGCCACATTGAGGGCTGACAGACAAACTCTTTTATTGTTTACATTCTTGCCCAAACCTGTTTTTTACTGCTAGAAAAAGATTTTTGTCAGTGTTAAGGCCTTGACACACCCGGGGCGTGACGAATAAATGACACGGAAATGGTAAATAGTCGCCTGCAAATATTATATGTCTAGAGCTTTTATTGTGAAATGTAAGAACAGAAGGAGTGGATCAGGTATGTGCTGCCTCTGTCAAGGTTGAAAGGAGTAATAAAGTTTGCTGTCTTGGTTTGGACTACGGAGTATTTGAGTTGTTGTTTCATAAATATAGGTGCAACTCAACCTGTTCCGCACAACTTGATGGGGTTGATGCCTTTATTCACTGTGCGAAAAGCTCAGAAAAATCAATCGCTTTTCCGCTGCATAATATTCATGTTCTGTGAAAGTATTCATGACAAAAACAACAGTTCGAAAAGACACCTACTTAGAACATTACTCGCTCTGGAGTTAACCCCCGCCATCACTCTACTAGTTCATATTTAAAAAAAAACTGGGACACAACAAGATTACAGTGAGCTATTTATAATAGAGACTAGGCATGGACCAATAGATCCAAGTGCATTTTTAGGCATAGAAGAGGGTATAATATGGACAGGGCTTGATGGAGGTTTCATACTGCCAAACGGATCAACGACATCTTGCAGGGAAATAGGAGAAAAGCAGTCAAAAGCGATTGCCCGAGGGAGTAGACGAGGGGATGATGCTAGCCCTGATATCTCTAACCTTATCCACAAAAAAAAAGAAAGCTATACTGCAATCCTTATTTGAGGAGACAGGCATATCCGGAGGTGCAGGATTGACAATGTTGTTTATGGTGTCTAACAGGATTTTAGGGTTGTGTTTGCTGGCTAGGTTACCAATGTAAGAAGCCCTTTCATCCTTAACCATGATGTTAAACTCAGTTAAAAGGTCTTTATAATGGAGACGGTGCGCCTGGAGCTTGGTGGATTTCCACAGTCGCTCTACCCTCCAACATTTGCACCGGAAACAATGAATGGTCATTTAACCACGGGGATGAATTGACGAAAGGAACAAGTCTCATTTTACTCTGAACCACTTTATCCAAAACGGCAGATCAATGTGTATTAAAGGAGCGGACCAGACTAATCTTTGATAGCATGTCCTAAAGCTTTCTAGCAGAATATGCTCTCTCTCTCTCTCTCTCTCTCTCTCTCTCTCTCTCTCTCTCTCTCTCTCTCTCTCTCTCTCTCTCTCTCTCTCTCTCTCCCACACCCACACACACACAGTTGTGTTAGCTGCTGTACCTCCATACCTCCCAGGGGTGTGTGTGGCGGTCAGAGAAGTGGTCCTAGACTACCAGCTCCAATTAAGAGAACAGACAGTTGGTGAGAGGGAGAGGGAGAGAGAGAGTATGGCCTCCTTGCAGA
>CAKAOH010029804.1:0-16356 GCA_916701665.1 Sebastiscus tertius | reverse complement strand
GTGCCTTGGCTTTACACTTGCAAAGTTTGATTGAACTTACGAGTAGTTGTAGCCGTCTCCACCGCGGCCTCTCTGATCAGCTGTTCACAGACTGACTGACTGTGTGTTGATGTGAGTGGAGAGCTCCGACAGCAGCAGAGGAGAAGATGCAGCTTTAGCCCCACGGCCAGTTTAATACCTAGTTACGTTAACCATCCCTAAATATAATGATTGTTCTGATTCATCGCGTTCCAGACAGCCTTTTGCGATGTGTTCATCGTGCATATTCATATAATGATGAAAATACGAGTTATAGGTCAGCCCTATTTCTTTATAATTTTTAAAAAATATTTCAGAGATTCCTCCGCGTACCACTACAAAGAGTACCACCAGTGGTACGCGTACCACAGTTTGAGAACCACTGGTCTAGTTAATTGGTATTTGGGCAGATATGTGCACGGCTATTTTAAACTTACTGGGATCTGGACAATTCCAACTGCATGGAGACTGGTTTTGGTCTGCTTACAAACCAATTCTGAAGAGGTCTGAATGTGATTCAAACCTGATGGGTCTAGTTTGATCCATCCATCCTCTGAATGCTCTAGGACTCTAGTCTGATCCATCCATCCTCTGAATGCTCTAGGTCTCTAGTCTGATCCATCCATCCTCTGAATGCTCTAGGTCTCTAGTTTGATCCATCCATCCTCTGAATGCTCTAGGTCTCTAGTTTGTGGCTGTAAAGTTTCATGAGGCTGTGATTATCCTAGAGGTCACCACAGGTCATTTTATACAGTGAGGTCAATGAAATGTCTCCTATGGGGACTAACATCATGGCACATGAATACAGTTGGGCTCATTGGATCCACCAGAGTCTCAGCTTTACAGTGAGACCCAATTTATGGAATTCAACACTTTTTAAGGACCCCAGTATGCAGAAATATTCAAATACACCATTTTTAGAATAGGAGACAATAACACATTTATACTGCATTCAAAAAAACTGCATGTGATTATCATAAAGTGGGCATGTCTGTAAAGGGGAGACCCGTGGGTACCCATAGAACCCATTTTCATTCACATATCTGGAAGTCAGAGGTCAAGGGACCCCTTTGAAAATGGACATGACAGTTTTTCCTCGCCAAGATTTAGCTTTTAACTTTGGAACATTATTCAGCCTCCTTCCCAACAAGCTAACATGACATGGTTCATGGGATCCTTAGGTTTTTTAGTTTCATATGATATCTGAACCTTCTCTCTAGCTCTAGAACTGAACCTGCTACAGCCTCTGAAAGACAGTAAAGTCGGTCGGGATCGCAGATTTCAGATGGTTAAACTGTCTTTTTCTCCCACAAACTCCCCGAAACATGTTTTGCTGAAATATCACTGAAATTTTGCCTTTTTTTTATGTTAGTGTTTTTGCAGAAGCAATATTCTCATTCCCTAAGTCGCCCTCCTGAATCTGAAATTGACAGCCTTTTGAAATTTGATTTCAATCGAAGACATGTCATCTCGACTATTTATGCTCTATTAATCCTCATGTCTCTGTAAATGTTAAAAGAACATGGGAGGATGACTTGGGAACAGGACTGTCTGAAGAGAAATGGAAACACATTTGAAATCTGAATCATTTGTCCCCTATTTGTGCACGGCATGGCCTTCTGCGATGCAAGATCCTTCACAGAGCTCATTACACAAACGCTAGGTTGGCCAAAATATTACCAAACTTAAAGCTGAAGTAGAGCAAATATGATTAAAAAAAGTTATTTCTATAAAATTGCTATATCCTGACAGTAGTACATGAAACAGGTAACCTAAAAAAAATCATGTTCCTCTGTGTCCTCCGGTGTCCTCCGGTGCTCCTAACGGCATCTGCACGATTTCTCAGACCGGAGAGAAACTATTGGACTATTGGACAGAAGTATTCAATACTTATCAAAAATGTATTTCATATTCCCGTAGACCCTAACCTCATCACAGCTATATTTGGAATCTCGGTGCAGGACAGCCTTTCCATAGCCATGCAGAGGATTATTGCCTTCACTACACTGCTAGCCAGACACCTTATTCCATTACATTCTCACTTCGTCACAGCCCTTGGACTCACTTTATTTTTGGCATCCAAACCACTATAGTTACGCATGGCATCACTTTAGGTTGTATAAATTCTGAAATGGTTCCACAACTAAGGAACACAAGTTAACAAAACGTTGTACTGAATCAAAGCTCAGAGGTTTATATCATGAAGACTGAAGTCTGAGGACTGGCTTGGATTGTTGCTACAACTGAATATTTCACTACGTTTAAACACATCCATCAAAGTAGCTTCTTGATCACTTTTAGCATTCCTCCATGAAACTAATGCAAACAGGTAGCTGCTAGCAAAATACAATAAGAAATGCTAGTAAATGAGAAAATGTCTCATGAGAATATAGTATTCAAATTTACAAAAATCCTCTAAGATGTCAAATATGAATCTGTTTTATGATTCTTGTGGACTCAAATGACTGATCTGATGACTGCAGAGATTAATGGACTTTATTGAGCTTTGAAAAGAGCAGCAGTTGGAGGTGAACATGGAGGAGGAGGAGGAGGAATGAGCATCTCTGATGCACAGCTCGAGTAGAAGGAATTATCTGCACGGCTGTTGATCAGCTTCTAGCCAATCTGGATGTCTGTGAAGGGCCAGGGCCTGAAGAAACACCACAAAGAAAATGTGTTGTGTGAAGATACCATACAGCTCCAAACCTCCATTAAAAACATCCCATATTTACCTTCAGACGAGTATCAGACCTTCAACATTTGTGTTCACTCCTCAGATATTCTTCTAAGATGTTCACTCACAAAGACATCCCTGTTTTCACTTCATGACTTCTACAGGTGTGATCATTTCTAACATGCATTAAGAAATGGGATTAACTGAAAATGCATGGACAGACACTGAGACACCACCAACTATCTCATACTGTTGTGCATCACGCTGATAGCAGTACCTTAACTGCAAAGCCTTGTGGGAGGAAGAAGAGCTCTTTCTGGTAGATGAAGTTCAGCATCACGTCCTGTTTCCCAGATCATGTAGGTTCATGTTGATGGCTGCGTATTCTTCCTTCAAACAACATAAAACCTTAAATGTAAAGGCAGCTTTAATTCTTCAGCCCAGGCAGACTAGAACAAGAAGAAGAAGAAGAAGAAGAAGAGTCTATTAAAGGAGGCTAGGACACGGGCGGAACACCTATATCTCTCTACTGGTTATTAGATTTCTTATTTTACTAATGTATTTTATTTTTATTGTAATGTGCGGAACACGGGTCTTGAGGTACGGGGTATGACGCGTGCGCAGTGTAACTGAAGCTGCTTCGTGCGTTGCGATTGGCTCAATTTCGGCGAGTGCAAACCAGATTTTACTGCGCATGTGTTGTACTCCAAAGATATGACGCGTTGATGACGCTAGATCCAACCTCCTTCAACAGGCCTTGGTGAGCGTGTGCGCCTGCGCCACACGCTCACGTCTCTGGTCCACATTTCAAATGTAGCTTGAAGTGAACACGGGAACGAGAGAAGAAGAAGAAGAAGAAGACGGGTCTGTGTAAGTTGTCTTCATTAAACCCGGCTTCATATAGACGGAGACAGAGAGCCTCCTGGAGTCTCATTCGTTCATATATAGCTTCTTGTAGCAATGCTGCCTGTTATTAGCCCTAAGCTAACGGCAACGTTAAAACGAGCTGTTAGCTGACTAGATAACGTTAAACACGGAAGTTACGACTAGCGCTAATGGTAAATGGACTTGCATTTATATAGCGCTTTTCTAGTCTTCCGACCACTCAAAGCTCTTTACACTACATGCCAGCATTCACACACTGATGGCAGAGGCTGCTAAGGTGCCAACTTTGCCCATCAGGATCTAATCTAAACACTCATTCACACACCGATGGCTATGCCTTCGGGAGCAATTTGGGGTTAAGTATCTTGCTCAAGGACACATCGACATGTGACCCTGAGCAGCCGGGGATCGAACCACCGACCTTCCGTTTGGTGGACAAACGTCTCGTATTAAACTGTGATTGTCTGCTGAATGATTCCGTGTTAAGAGAGGAACCGGTGAAACCTTTGATTGTGTTAGTGTGATTTCACTGCTTTGTTCCATCCAGACTAACGTGACATTGGACCAGGTTACACTACTTAGATCTGGGCTAGTAGCTCAATACAATGATAATAGATACATAAATAGATAACAGCACAATTGCAAAAATGTATATTGGGCAGAAATGTAGTCTCTAAATTCTCTATTGTCCTGTATGTTAAAGCTGCAGTGGATGGAAATGGAGCAAATATGATTAAAGAAAGTTATTTTTATGAAACGGTCACTATATCCTGACAGTAGTGCGTGAGACAGGTAATCTGAAAAAAATCATGTGTCTGTATGTCTTCCGGTGGAAAACAAACAGTCAGAGCTGTGAATGTTTCTGACCCGTTGAGATCAGTTGAGGAAATACCAAACACCGCCCACCTGTCAGAGCAAACTTTCTCATTTCACAGCTAAACCGTGCACTACAAGATGATTCTGGGAACGTCTGAGGAGAGAAATAGACATTACAGTAACAGAATATTGATTCAAATTTGACCTAGTTTGATCGGAGTTTGCGAGTGATTGACAGCTGCCTCCGTTGAATGAACAGCCAGTAGGAACGCTCTCTCTCTCTGAAATGACCTGTGATTGGTCAAAGTCTCCCATCACAGGCTAGATGTTCTAAAGCCTGAAAACAGAGCCATGAGGAGGAGCAGAAGTCTAGTTTTCTCTCAGAACACTTGAATTACAATACGCTGAAAGGTTATTATGGAATTATTGCAGCTTTAAGGTTTTACTCAGTCTTTTTTCTGTAGCTTTCGTTTTTTCACTTTCCCCTCAATTTCATTTAATTATACAAGACACAAGTCACATAATTTCCATCCATCATCTGTCACAGCTTATCACATTCAGGGTCATTTGGTGAAGGCGAGGTACACCCTGGACAGGTCTCCAGACACATAGAGACAGACAACCATTCACACCCACATTCACACCTACGGGACATTTAGAGTCAATGTGAACCTGCATGTCTTTGGACTGTAGGAGGAAACATGAGAACCCGGAGAAAGACCACACTGACACGGGGAGCACAGACTCACACAGAAGGACCCCAGGCTGGGTTTGAACCTGCGACCCTCTAGCTGTGAGCCCTACAGCCCACATAATCTGTATATTTTATTTCAGATTGATGCTGCCCATTGGGGGAGAATGGATACAATTAAAGTGTCAAAAAAGCAAAATGTCATGTGCATTCTTCCAACCATGAGACCTAAGAGATGGGGAAGATTTTAAAACCAAAGCAGGGGTCTGGTGGTCCTCCCCAGAAAAAAAATGTGTTTCAGAGACTTAGTTTCCTGCATTCTGGTGGCTTTTAAAGAATGAAAATAGCAAAATAATTATAAAGTACATTGTAACTGCAGTTTTATGTTAAATACTTTGATTTCACTTTTAATTCTCAGGAACGAATACAGCGTAATTGGCCCCTCTGGTGTGGCGGAGCTCAAGCACTTTGACCATACAGTATGCTTTAGATCTGTAGAGTTGAGTGTGGTCGCACATATGCAGCGACAAACACTCTTCTAGCATTAGTAGCACTAGGTGCAGCAGGCTGACATGTTCTTCTCTCTGTCTCCATCTCCTCTGTTTCAGTGTTGCAGCTGCACCGCTGCACACAACAAACCGAGAATATCTAATAATTATTAATGTTGAATATGAATAATAAATAATGTTGCAGGATTATTCCTTATTCATGGGCTATTTGGGGATTTATACATTATTATTACATACTTATATAAAAAACACAAAAAATTAAAAAAGGAAGCATTTGAATAGTGATTTGGAGGTTGGTTACCATGGCAATGGTTGAAGCTTTGGAGCATTTGGGTTAGCCATACTAAAGTTAAAGTTCTCTTCGTCTATTTTATCCACAAAATTTACCAGGTAACTCTTTATAATGTGTGAAGGGCTGTTTCTAATGAATTGAATGTGTCCCCTTTTTCAGCAAAATGAGTGAGCTGGAGGATATCAGCCGCCACGTTCATGACAGGATCTCATCCATACAGTGCATGCTGGATCTGTCGGCTGTTGGTATGACAGTGGTTTTTATGAGACAAGACTGGTATCATTGGGTGTTCTTATTATGCTTAGCTGAAGTAGTGTGTGAAATATGCATCATTGTGTTCTTTTCCCTCTCCAAATTTAGAATTGCCTCAAAGAAAGAAACTTGGACAAGAACTCTTTGCACTTGAGGGACTTCTGGAGGAGTTTGAAAAATGTGTTGGTCAACAGGAAGAGCAACTAAAGCATCTGAAGGTAAACTGGAGGCCTGTAGTTTGTGCAGCTCATGCTGATGTCCAATCAACACGTTATGCAGCTGCTTTACAGTCACATTCATCCAGTTGTGCACCAGGCATAATTATAATAATAGGCATATTATAAAAGGCCTAATTAGTTTGTTTCTACTGCTGCATGAATTAGAACCCAACCAGTGCTGGATTGTTGAGGCCAATATAGATTTGATCTTTAACCATATATTGGTCAACATTCATTTTTTTCAATTTTAATATAACATATGAATTTTGGATAAGTATCTTATTAATTGTGGTTATTAAAGAATTGTGACAAAGAAAGTAGAAAACAAGATATTTTGGAATGTGAAATAAACTTGTCAGCGTTCTCTGGAGACGCCGTTTCTAAATGACCTCAAACATAATTAATGAGAAAAGATGTTTGATTGTGTTTCAGGAACTTGAGGAGTCATCCCAGAAGGATTTGGAAGATCTCCAGCACTTAAAGGACAACATACCTGCACACATGCCCAGGAAGAAAGGCCCAGCAAGGTGAGGACACATACTGCATATGATGCTTTATGCTTGATGCTTTTCAATAGAACACTGGCCACCTACTAGGGCTGCACAATTATGGCCAAAATAATAATCACAATTATTTTGATCAATATTGAGATTACGATTATTTATCTCGATTATTCCTAGATTTTAGGGACAAAATATTTTTATTGCAATTTCACATTTAAATAAACAGAGCGCTGCTTTCACTTCCATGTAGTGCTACGTAGGGATCCAACTGGTGCTCAGTAACAGAACGTTAGTTCTTCATGGTTTTCTCCTGAAACTTGATTGGATACTGTTGGATTGGTTCAAACTAAGTGGATCTGGGGAGTTAAGTGTAAGATAATCAATCGTGCGTGCATGCTTGCGTGTGTGTGCGTGAGAGAGAAACTCCGACGCAGAGGACAGAAGCAGCCGCATTTGGCGCTTGGCGAGTGTTAATTTCGCACCCTGCAGGCATCGTACGGTACCGTCTGTACTGGAGAAAACGAGTACCGTCATGTTTTTAGAATTTTGGCGGTTCTCGTGACATCCCTAGTGCTATGTTACAACCGTCAAAAACTGTAAATGTTATCCTTTTACTTTATTGACATCTGTAGTGGTTATTTGCATAATAACACAAAATTCAAGTGAATAGGAAATAAATAATTGTATTTTTAATTAAATATTTGCTTTGATTAAAAAATCCTGAAATTAGTAGTTCTAATGATGTATTCTAAGCTGCTTAGAGATGGTGTTATGAAGTCAAACAGGTCTGATTCCCTCTATTATCTATTATATATTGCTGTGAAAACATCTCCTTCAAACTACTGGATATATTTGAGTTTCTCGCTAAAACTTTCTCAGCTTATTTAGGACTTGCAGTTGTGACAAATTGCGTCACAACTGTAAGACTTTTCTATGAGCGGAGCATTTTAAACGTCAATATCGCAGTCGATCATGTTTAGTTAATTGTGGGAAGCCAAAATTGTGGTTAATATTTGATTAGTTGTGCATCCCTACCACCAATTTGTGTACTTACAGTGAGTAAATCACTCAATAAGTACAAACTGCATCCCTTATATCTAGTTGATTAATGTAATGTAATTAAGAACTATTCAGGTACAGTCCGGCTCTCTGTAAGCCGACTGTATCAACCTCTCTCACACATAATGCACGCTTATACAAACACACAGGGAGAAAGGGAGGGAACCTCTCACCCATCACTCAGTCAGTCAGTGAGAGAAACAGATCTCAGAGCTGCTAGAAATGTTTTTTTCCCTCATGGTAGGTTGAGTCGGAGTAAAAACTCCCGCTGCCGTTGTGGCGACCGGGCTTGAGCCCTGGTAAGCCTGTGCATTAAAACAGCTGTGGGAGTAGGGGACGACACAAGTTGTCACACTTGTGGTCATTATGTAATGTACAGCGAGCCAGTCATTGTTATGAAAGAATCCCAGACAGGGGATGGCTGTACATTATCCCGCTTATTACACGGCTACTTACTGAAGGAAATCAATATTTTGACACAAAAACGGTCCGCCAGAGTCTGACATCAGAGCTGCGCCCATAGCAACGGCCTGCTATAGAGAAATTACAGACCGTAGAATGCCGTGATTGACCAATCAGAATCGAGTATTCAACACAGCCGTGTAATAATTACTTATATTGTACTTAATTCTGCTGTTATTGTTTAATGAGAAATGAGGACAAAAATCGGACTTGAATGATTTTCCTTTTTATTGAAACGAAAACAGCAACGAAATGTGCGATAATCACATCAAATAAATTACAGCGATGGCCCATAAACATTAATTTGCTCAGATATAGGCCCATAAACAAATGAGTAAATACATATACTGTAGCCTCATCCCATCATATAAAATAAGGCCTGTACAGACCTGAGGCCTGTACTATGAAGCAGGATTAGAGGTTAGCCAGGTAACTTCAGGGTTAACACTTCAGGGTTTTCAGTCCTACGACGGTGGTTCACTTCTTACCGGGTAGATCGCCATGGTAACTGATGCTGAACACTTAACCTGCTTCGAGGCAGGTTATGTTCCAGATAAGAGATCAACTCGTATAAAAGCACCTCCTACTGACCAATCAGAGATCGGTGCGCGGATCGTATGATAATATTAAACAAATATGAAGAAGTTACTGTCATAATCAGAGTAAAAACAACACAGTTTAAACTGACAGATGCAGGAAGAACAGCTGGATTAATGCTCTGGGTGTTTACCACTTTGAATTATGTTTTTTATTTTTTATTTTTTATTTTTTTTGCTCTTGAGTCCGTTTCACACCGCTGGAGACGGTGTGGCAGCTGAAAAAAGGCTGAAATAGTCATACACGCCATATTGTATTTAATGGATATAATGAGGTGTAATCCATCCATCCTTTACATATAGTAATGTTATTTAATATCTAAACAACTATATCTGACTTTTGAGTGTTCCGTTAAATGAATAAGTCTGTTAATTTCGCATTCACACATTGGGAGTTTTTTCTTTCACCAGTTGTTCTTCCTGCATTTGGCAACTGTGTTACTTTTAGTCTGATTAAGTGTTTAACTTCTTCTTAGTGGTCTAATATAGTTTACTCTTCCTTTGTTAAATGTGCCGCTCTGCCTGTCTGTCTGCAAGTCTGTAGTCTTGTCCATGTCTGTGATTGGTCAGAAGCTGCAAACACCCCCGTTCATGTGAACGCGCTCATAACCAGATGGAGAAACCCTGGGTTGATTTACTGAGTTGATAACCACCTTCGTAGGACCGTTTAGTGTGATCTCGTTTGTTAGCGTTAGTTAAACCAGATAACGAGACGATACCCTGGGTATGTTGAACTCTCTTCGTAGTACAGGCCTCTGGTATTAACATGCGTCCTGGTTGATCCCATCACAAGTGGACAGCTCTGAGTACAGGTGTGAATGCCGCATATGGCCACATTCTTTCAGCAGTGTGTAGTGAATGTGTCCTGGGCCACATTAAGGACCGCCTACTCATCAGACGTCCTGCTGGGATTCGCGGGTCTCTGAGCTCCTCTGGTGAACAGACAGGCAGATGCGAGCCTCACAGCATGGAAACGGCCTCTGTGCTCTACTGTATCCTGTCGGTACAACTGTATTTTATCAAAATATATCTTGTTTATAGGCTACATATCTACAGACTATCAGACTAGGTCCGCAAAGTGCATTATTATTATAATGTCGGAGATATAATGCTTTTGTTCCGGTGCTCTGCACAGAGCTGCTCGTTCTCATCCCCAGCTCTCTGGAGTGGTGTCGGCTGCACGGAGTTCCCCAGGGACCACCGATACAATAATCTGATATTTTGATGTTAATAAAATGTACCCAAATTCCCGAGTATGTAGGATATTACTACTGACATTACTGTAATATTACGTCACAACGTCTGCTGTATCAGCCATGTGTTTACTACGTGTTTATTTGCATACAGAGCAGGGAAGTGAGATCAGATCACAAGTGGTCACTGAAGACACATGTGGAGACGCATTCTAATGGCAGGTGTGAACTGACGGGTTAGAGCTGTCCACTAATGATCGAATCACCCAAGACGCATGTTGATGCCAGGTATGAACAAAGCCTAAGAGACCTGTCTTTGAAGAGACTGTCTATCCATATCCTCCTCTTTGTTACAGTGTCTGGGACAACGATACACAAACCCTCTACACGCAACAAACTGCGCTATCTGTCTGAGAATAACTCATAATAATGATTATTATTCCTTTTTTTATGTGCTATTTACACGATGCGTTCGAATACTGATTTGGATGTCGATTACCATGGCAACGGTCGAATCTTCGAAGCATTCGAGTTAGACTTGGTCTTAAATTAAGTTCATAACTTATCATACTAAATTAGGATTTTTTCATTTTTTTTGTGTGTTTTTGAGTATTCAGGTACCCAACCGTTCAGTAGCATGCTAACAGAAAACGAGCTTCAGCTCCTATGACTGACTGATGCCTCATGTTTAAGGTTCCCCTCATCTTTCAGTGGAAGTGAACCTGTAATGAACCAGACTGAAGCAGCAGATGTTCAGCCAGTCCAGCAGGAAGCCGTCAAAAAGACCAACAAGAGCTTCGTCAGAGAGATTATGGTCATCACTATTCCAGAGTTTGGGAGCATCCCTCAGTAAGTACTAATATCCAACATGATATGATATGATATGATGATTGATATTGTTCTTAGGGGTGGGGGGTTGGGGGGGGATCGATTCATTTTTTTTGTAATGCCAGAATCAATATATTTACTTCATTTGAGTCTATGTGGAGGTAGAAGGAAGTTACCGCTTTTATTGTTGTAGTCTCTATTGTTGTAGAGTAACATGACGTCGTATCCGTTCCGTATCCGTCAACCAAAACAAACCAGCCGGCAAATGGGCCGACGCTACGACTGTAGAACACCCAGATACTGACATTTCTGTTCTCTGCATTGAAACGGCCCCGATGGAGCTGATAAGGTGTTAACAAAGGGAACTGTATCTACAAAATACATATATGGAAATAAGATTGATTGGATTATATTTACCAGAAGTATAAAACATTACATGTCCCTTATAAATTAAAAAGAAAATACCACTAATTTGTGAGGGAAATGTCTTTATTCTTTGATTTTTGGGTTGCTTGAAAAACAAGACTCGGGCCAAACGGAGTATATGTCTGGACCGTATTTGGTCAGTATGTGAATTTGTGGCTAAATTGTTCCACAAATAGTCAGTGGTCATGTCTATAATGTTTTGTGAACTCTTTTTTTCCACTTATATCTTAATGTTTGATTGAAAGACAACTTATAATGAAGCAAATGACATTCAGTAATAGTAAATGGTAACATTTAGTAGTCAGTATATTATACATTTTATACAAGGTGAGAAGGTATTAGCATGACATACAGTATGCAAGGTTAAACGTATTTCAGTTTTTTATTAAAGCATGTGTATCAAAAGCATTCATCATATATGTGGTGTGTAACAATATATACTGTACATACTTTGTGAAAGTTTATCAGCGTAGAGATTCTCCCGCTGTCATCACTGACGTTGTTGCTGCCGTATTTATTCCTAGATGGAGTGCTGATGGAGTAGCTACAATGTTAGCATAGCCTGACACTGATCGATCCAAACTCCATTCAGAAAACAAGCATTTTAAAAGTTGTTTGCTTGTTGTGTTGCAGACAGACCTGACAAAGCATGAATTAAGACTTTTTACAAATCAACATCATTATGTTGTTATTCCGGCATCATTTTGATCCTTTTATTGATATTAAATCACAGCACAGTCTGTTTATTTTGGGTTCATACCACAGTAGCGACATGTGGTTGCTAGATAGTCAGTTCAATGGCACTGAATGTGAATACAGCTCGCCGCCGGGGTATGTTATGAACCCAGACACGACGGCGTTTGGTTTTCTGACATATCTTGAACTTCCACAGCATGTACAAAGCAGCAACAGTGGTTATTTCTGGAGGAAAGCGAGGCGAAAATTTCCTTCTTGCTTTGTGTGAATGTACGGTAACATAATACGAAGCATAACATAACGTAACTTAAACGAACATAAACAATAGCACATGCACAACAACAGCACGATGTAATGAGACATCGAACAGCTGACACGCTCCCCTGAAAACAGAAACACAGAACTGTTCTCTGCCTTTTCATTTTGAAAGAGCAATGACCAATGAGGAAACTCCAACAGTTGGCCGACCAATCCTGTAACTTCATCACTCAGTGACAGACTTTTGCTTTTGTAGGGCTGGCCCTCTGCGGTCCAGCCAAAAATCTCTATTGCATCTCTATTAATTTAGAGATTTTCCAAAGTAAGAGTGCCTAGAAGTGTATGATTTACCTTTTTCCCATAGTCTCTAGTGTTAAAGAAGTTAACAAAAATCACAATAAATCGTAATATTGAATCTCAATACTTAAAAATCACAATACATATCAAGTATGGTGATAGTATTTAATCAGGAGATAGGTGGATCGTCCCAGCATGTTAAAGATATTTTTTCATGTTTTACTAAGAGATGAAAGTGTCTTTTTAAGATTTCTGTTCTCTTAAGATGATCGTTGTGTCCCGCTCAGGTACATGAAAGGACGTGTATCATATCATCAACTTAATGCTGCGGTGCAGAGCATTAACACGGCCGTATCAGCCAAGTACAAGATCCTCCATCAGCCGGTGAAAGCTCTCAACACTCGCGCACGCAAGCTGCACCAGCGCTTCAAGGACCAGGAGACAAAAGATACAAAAGGTACACTGACGGCAGAACGTAACCGAGCAGTTTCAGAAACGATAATCAGTATGTTTGGATTATGCATTTAGTAGGACCAATTGATAAAATGATATTATATTGTCTGATCAATGCTCTTAGCAAAGTTCTAACTTGAATGAATTCTGATGTGACATTTTGAACTGATCCCATACATCAATACGCTTTTATTACCATATTTTTGATCATATTGGGAATGGTGAGCAGGGCTCTCCACACGCACATGGAGTAGACGGCCAGTGGGAACAAGTAGCCAGCTTGGGGAGAAAACCTTTGGCCATAAAAGCCCAAATCTGGTTCCTCTGGCTCATTCTAATGCCACTATTCCATCATATACACTGATATTAAAGCTGAAGTAGGTGAGACTGGAGCAAATATGATTTAAAAAAAGTTATTTTTATAAAACGGTCGCTATATCCTGACAGTAGTACATGAAACAGGTAATCTGAAAAAAATCATGTTCCTCTGTGTCCTTTGGTGCTCCTAATGGCATCTACAAGATTTCACAGACCGGAGGAAAACGAGCAGTAAGAGCTGACCTGAGATTTGTTGTCTATGAGAGCCGGCTGTCAATCACTCACAAACTCCGATCAAACGGTGAAACTAGGCAGTGCTGATTAGTGCTTAGACAGTGTGTAGATAGTGCTTTTGAATTAATTATTAACATTTCTTTTAACCGTTTTAACCGATCACGTTAATCGGTTAATTTGCTTAATGACGGTTAACGGTTAATTATTAACATCCCTAATACTGACATTTCTCTATCATTATGCTCACATTGTTTTGAAGTGGAGACTAACTGTCGTAAAATGTACACGCATAGCAATTCACAACTCAAATTTTTTATTAAAATCAAAAATGTATGTCTTTTTTAAAAAATCTAATAATTGGACTTTATTGAGTAGTCTGCTGTTTGGCCTGCTTATAGAAAGCTCTGGGTGAGTGAAATGTTCCATAGTGTAAACATAGAGCTCTATATTTTGTGTTAATTTTGATAGAGACAAGCTCAATATACTGCAACTTGAGAAAACACAAGCATGTAGAAAAATCTTCTCTTTGACAGCACGGAAATATCAATGTCACATTTTATCAATAAGTGGATACATTTATTTTTAATATTATTTTGCTACATTTAATGACATATTGATTTATCGAGTCATTTATTTATTTTAGATTTTGTCAGATTCACGTGGTTCTCTGTGAAAGCCCGTTGGCGACAGATCTCACCAAAGACCCGCTGGTCTCACTGTTGTGTTCAAATGTCTTTCAGGTCACTTTTTTGTGGTGGAAGATGACATTCGTGAATTTACCCAGATGAAGGCGGACAAACGGTTTCAAGGGATTCTGAACATGCTCCGCCATTGCCACCGCCTTCGGGAGCTTCGAGGGGGGGGCATCACCCGCTACATGCTGTTATGAATGAACAAGCCTTAATCAGATCACGGATCACATGTATATGTATATGTATATGTATATACATATACACTACATACACTACATATGAGGTTTCTGATTTGTCAGATATTTGGCCTCATTGACTTATTATTATTATTATTATTATTATTATTATTATTATATATACAGTAGGGCTGTCCTCGACCAAAGAGATTCTTAGTGGATTAACATGGTTTAAATCTTATGTTTATCAGAGATGTGCTGATAAATTTCTTGGAAATAAGTCATTCAGCATGAAAGAAGCATAAAAATCGACTAATTGACTATATAATTTATTCTTAGCCGACTACGACCAAAACACCAAGTCCGTAATTTTCGTATGATAAAAACGTTACACGCAGAAACCTTGCACACTGAAACCGATGCATTTTATTTTTCTATTTGTTTTGCGAAAATCCACAGTACGAGACAAAACTGAATTATTACATGGGTGCAATGGATGGCGAAAGTCCAAAACAGGGCTAATGTATGATTGACATTAGCAAGACGCTATTGTCTAAGGCGAGGTCGTATTTGAAAAATACAGGCTTGGTGTGCAACAGAGAGGGCAGCTCTCATATTCAGCACATTTTTCAAAGCAGAAAGTGACATTATGTCCATCACACAATGTGACTAGAAAGAGTGGCTCTGTGTGCTCATTAAAATGTACACGTTTTTCATTTGCCACCTGTATGTGCACATGTCCACATAATACTGGAATGCGTCTGTGTCTGTGTCTGGTATAAATTAAATACATTTTTCTATGTTTTGTATTCTATTGTCACAAGTGTCAACTACATTTTCTATTTTTAAGCTAAACTAAATAAAAATCAAAGGAAAGAAAATCACCTTGTGATTAATACCTTGAAATCCTCATCACTCACTGTCCTATATTGTAGCATGCATGTTTCCTCACAGTGTTTACCTGCCAGAAGTACACAGGGTCTGTAGGTGATTGAAATACATATTTTATTGTTTCTGGTTTTCCAGAACATAGGGGTTGGCCTTAATGTTTTAATTAAAAGGGTATATACCATATAAATATATCACAGTCCATCAACTATATTGGAGAAAAGTCGTAATATGAAATTTAAGTCATAATTTACATGAGCAAAAGTCGTAATATTACGAGAATAAAGTCATAACTTAACGATAAAAAAGTCGTCATATAACGAGAATAGAGTCCTAACTTTACGAGAAAAAGGTAATATCAGAATGAAGTCATAACTTTACGATAAAAAAGTTGTAATATTGTGAGAATAAAGTAATAACTTTACGAGAAAAAAAGGTCGTAATAATAAGAGAATAAAGTCGTAACTTTAGAAGAAAAAATATCGTAATATTATGAGAATAAAGTCATAACTTTAGAAGAAACAAAATCGTAATATGAGAATAAAGTCAGAACTTTACAAGAAAAAAACTTGCAATATTAAGAGAATAGTCATAACTTTACAAGAAAAAAACTCATTACGAGAATAAAGTCAGAACTTCAAGAGAAAAAGGTTGTAATATGAGAATAAAGTCATAACTTTAGAAGAAAAATAGTCGTAATATTACGAGAATAAAGTCATAACTTTACGAGAAAAAAAGTCGGAATATGAGAATAAAGTCAACTTTATGAGAAAAAAAGTCAGAATATGAGAATAAATTCATAACTTTACGATAAAAAAGTCGTTATAATATGAGAATAAAGTCATAACTTTACGATAAAAAAGTCGTAATATGAGAATAAAGTCCTAACTTTACGAGGAAAAAAAGTCCTAATATGAGAATA
>CAKAOH010029803.1:0-26502 GCA_916701665.1 Sebastiscus tertius | reverse complement strand
GGGGCTTATTTTCTGCATTAAGGTAACAAATGAACAATTAAAGAAAGAAAGAAATACACTTTTCACCCCTGGAACTCACCTTTTCATCTGCCCAGCCACACTTATTTGTTAATAAAAGTGTAAATTGTAGTATAACTAACTTAACACTTTTAAGCCAACAACATCAGGGACCAATTGGGATGGGGGTTTGACAGAAATGGTGCATCTGCTCCACAAACACAAATTTACTCACACAAGTTCTCAAACACCGGAATCTTCAACCATTCATGAACGCTCTTACAGACATTTTACAGGTCTCTGACAGCTCCCAGCGTGACATACTGGTCCATCTTTTTACACTTTGTTTTGTATTTTCAGTGTGAAAAAAATTTAAACCAATTTGGATGGGTGGTGGGAGTCAGGGGGGCTCCAAATCTGAATTACACCCAGGGCACCAAAAGGGCTAGAGCCAGCCCTGGGCCAGAGGACAGCAAGTACCATATACAGTATCTCACCCAGGGCCGGCTTAAGGCATAGGCTCTATAGGCAGTCGCCTAGTGCGCCACCTTCTGGGGACCAATTGCTTATTAATTTTATATTTATTTATAAGGGTTCGGGTTTGGGTTCTGGCAGGGGAGGCTCCAAATCCAAATTTCACCTGTAGGGCACCAAAAGGGCTAGAGCTGGCCCTGATCTCACCTGCTATACAGATCCGCCACTGTGTTGTAAGTGTGTGTCTTTTGAATATAACTTCCACAGCAGAAGCAAGTGCATGTGTGGATATACACATCACAAAAAGTGAATGAATGTAGTCAATGGAAAGCCTCCGGGTGTGGGAGGTACGGAGTGCATTTGTGTTCAAGAGGGGGCAGGTCCAGATCAATAAAACAGAGAGTTAAATAATTTCTTTGTAGGCACTATTAGCCTGAATCATGACCGACTCGGATCAGAAGATCGAACCACGATGTGGAGACGAGGCCGGTGGCTTATATCCAATTAAAAATGAATAACACGCAGCACAAAATGTGCATTAAGCCTACACAGGTCAAACAAGAAAATACCAAATGAGCTGTGCATGTCTGCTGCCTCTCAAAACATCCTGCAGGAGAGAGAGACAGAGAGAGGAGAGAGATGGAGAGAGCGAGAGAGAGAAGCAGCACAACAACACAGAGTTTCCCCAAATGAGCTGTTTGCCTGCCACGCTCCGGGGCTCTCCCATTGTTGCTGTGTTCAGGAATACTCTCAGCCTGGTTATTTTAAAATTAGCTGCCACTTAAACTTTTGCAGAGAGGGGGTGCCACTGTCATTAGAGCGAGCAAGGGATGACTTCAATGCTAATTTGCACTGATCCTCATGTAGGGAATATATAATAATAATAATAATACATTTTTGTCTGTCTGCAGTGAGTGAGGAGATCAGAGGTCAAAGAAGCTGGAGAAGAGCAAATCCCTGCAGCGTGGATCCATCTGCAGCAGGGCAGAGGTTTATATTCAAGCCAGAAAAGCGCACAAAAAAGTGTTAAGAGATGTCACATCAGACATCAGCCTTGGTGCTGCCATTCTTCTTTTACATATTAAAGACTTGACTGGCAGACACAGCTGTTCCGAGTTACCTCTCTCTCTCTCTCTCCATCTCTCTCTCTCTCTCTCTCTCTCCTCATATTAAAGTCAGATCAAACGGACCAGTGCCTCTATCACTGTGGGAATTAAGGCTTTATTAAATATCCCGAGAGAATCCACGTCTATACGGAGAGCAATAGAGTGAAATAGCCTACCCGGAGAGACGACACAAATAGCCGGCCAAGTTTGCCTCTCTGACACCCCCCTGCCTCTCTCTCTCTCTCTCTCTCTCTCTCTCTCTCCTCTCCTCTCCTCCTCTCCTCTCCTCCATCCGCCTGTTTGCTTCCCACACACACACACACACACAAGCCCAAAGAAACGCTCAAGTTGGTGGCTGAGCGGAATATAGATGCGACCGGAGACAACAAGAGCCGGAGCCGTGATTTGCACATAGACATAAGATACACCACCCTTGCGCTCTCTCTTTCTCTCTTTCCCTCTCTCCTTCTCCCTCTCCATCCATTCTCTCTCTTTCCTCTCTGATCGTCTCTCTCTCTCTTCTCGACACAAAAATGTCCCCTAAAGTGAGAGACCACTGCAGATCGCCAGACCCGACACCCACCTCCTCCTGCCCCAAAACTCCTCGGAGCCACGAATGCGGACACACAGGGAGAGAGGCACTAAACGGGGGGTTTCAACTTGTCTTGTAGTGGCACGGCACGGCACGCACGGCTCCTGGCAGTGCAGTGCAGGTAGGTGATGGTGTTATTTATGTGCAGAGACTCGGGACAAACTTGGCAAGCCATGCTATTTTGCGCACAAGAGTAGCCGGAGCGAGACGGATCGTGGAATCGTCCCAAAATCCCCAAATCCAACTCTCTCTCTCTCTCTCTCTCTCTCTCTCTCTCTCTCTCTCTCTCACCCACACACACATGCACACACACCTTCTCCTGTCTTACCTGGGGGACGAGGAAAGCCAAGAGGATGCGGAGAGCTCCAATCTCCATGGTTTTACAAATGTTCTCGCGGTGTGAAAACAGAGACAGATGATTCAAGACAGGGTGCTGAAGGCTGGGTCAGCTCTGCTCATAATTCCACTGTCCAGTCCAAAGCGCCGAGGAAGAGGAGAGAAGAAGAGGAGAGAGGAGAAGCCTTTTCACCGTGTGAGCAGCCAGCTGCCAACTTCCCCCAAATACAACTGCAGTCTGATCAGCAAAGCATTGGATAGTGGAGCCGAGACCACAACCAATAGATTTATGAGGAGGACAGAGAGGTGGGGGGGAGGAAGAGGAGGAGGAGGAGGAGAGATGGAGAGGAAGAGGGGAGTGGTGGTGGTGGAGGGTCACTCAGCATCACTCATTTCGTTGTGGCCAAATTTAGACACCCCTTTTTCTTTCTTTTTTTTTACGTGACTTTTTGAATGATGGGCAGGTGCAGCAGCAGCAGCAGCAGCAGCAGGTTTTGGAGGAGACGTCAACATCACACGCGTCATTTTATCATCAGACAGCTTTATAGCCCTTATTCCAGCATATATTACCCGTCTACGCTTTTAAAGGTGATTTACAGCTCCCTATCATCTTATAGTCAATGCAAGAGCGACGGACGCGCTCGGGAAGCCTCCATGAAGAGCATCGTGTGTGTGTGTGTGTGTGTGTGTGTGAGCGCAGCGAACAGAGCGGAGGAGCGGCAGAGCGGCGGTGCGGCGCGGTGCGATGCGGTGCCCGCGGGGCAGCCGGAGAGAAAGAAACTTCAGTAATGATACATTTTAGGGGGGTTGTGTAACATTACAATGAAACTACTGTATAAGCCCTACATAATGGCTCCAAAACAACATTAGATTGCAATCTTCTGAATAATTCCTGAATTTAATAATTTAATATTTTTGATTTTCTTCATGATGAACACTGTTTTTTTTCCTTTCCTCCCAGCTCTGTAATAAATTGTTGATTCCTGTGGGGAATTTTATTTGGTTGTTTCTCAGAAGGAGCGCCTCTCTCTCTCTCTTTAAGCTTATTTGTTACTGTATATGTACATACATGCAGGATTTTATGATCTTACATAGAATAGGATCTATACTGAAATGACATAACCTATAGAGGCTGCTACTACAATGATTATTTTCTAGAACTGTCAATCCATTAAAATATTTAAACCAAATTAATCGCATGATGGTCCATAGTCACGATTAATCACACATTTTTCACACATTTTTTATCTGTTCAAAATGTAACCTCAAAGGGAGATTTGTCAAATATTTAATATCCTTAACAACATGGGAGTGGACAAATATTGCTTTGTGCAAATGTATGTATATATTTATTATTGGAAATCATTTAACAACACAAAACAATGACAGATATTGTCCAGAAACCCTCACAGGTACTGCATTTAACATCAAACAATATGCTCCAATCATAACATGGCAAACTGCAGCCTAACCGGCAACAACAGCTGTCAGTGTGTCAATGTGCTGACTTGACTATGATTTGCCCCAAAACTGCATGTGATTATCATAAAGTGGGCATGTCTGTAAAGAGGAGACATGTGGTTACCCATAGAACCCATTTTCATTCACATATCTTGAGGTCAGAGGTCAAGGGACCCCTTTGAAAATGTTCATGTCAGTTTTTCCTTGCCAAAGTTGTGCATAAGTTTGTAGCGTTATTTAACCGTCTCTGCGACAAGCTAACATGACATGATTGTACTCGATTAATTGATTGTTTGGTCTATAAAATGTCAGATATTTAAAAAGACTCTCTACAGTGTTGGTTTATAAAATAGCAAAAAATGCCTTTTACACTTTACTAGGGCACAAGTTGACACATAAAATATCTTGTTTTTAATCAACAATCCAAAACTGGCATACCGGCGTTGAAGTGTGCCTTGTGTGGCGGTGTCAAACGCCGACGGCTGTGACAAAGCACTGGTATTTGATGCCTTGGGAATAAGAACAGGCTGAATATTCTACTGTATATTTTTTTACTGTCAACAATTCCAATGAAAGACCAAAGCCAACAATGAATTTATCCTACTAACAAGTACTGTCTGTGTAGCCAAAGCCTCATTATAGCTCATAACTCTGTGGCATAAACCTCCGCTGTTGTTCAAAAACTGAGGCTCAGTGTTGCACATGGGTGACATGTTCCTCTATTACTGTTTGATGAACATGGGCACTGTAGTTCATTCTGTCAATCCCACAAAAAATATTCACTTAAACACCAAATCCGTGGCTGAAAATAGTCCCCATCAAATAAACCATTTACTTTTGTTTATGTTTAATTTGCTACAACTGTTCTAGGAAGTTAGTTCTTTAGCCTTTTTTAAAAAAAGAATATAAAAGTATAACTTTAATTTCAATGGGAACAAATAACTTTGGTGCTAAGAGTGGGAGACAGTCTTGAGAAGTTGGAAAGTACTGAGACTGACTAACATATTGTTGGGTTGGTCCATAGACTGTATGTAAAGATAGATGAAATGACAGCTCCCCAAAAGTGAAGCCAAAACATCACTATCACCCCCTGGTGGCTGGCTGCAGTATAGGTCACAAATCCCGCTCCCTCCATGTTAGCGGATGAGACATGGGCCTCATGGGCATCCCACAAATTATTCCCAAAGTTGGTTTCTGTCATTTTAGGTAGTTATTATCACGCAGATATATGTTCATAGTGTTCATATTCATTCTGATAAGTTTGGTTTTAATTAGTTATTTGATGCTATAAAAAGGGGGTGGGACATCATGATTGACAGGAAATTGTACGAGAGAGGAGATGTGACTTTAATTTTCCATAACCGTCACGAGTCTGTGTAATAGAACATGTGTCAATTTGATCATAAATGTAGTTACAGAGATATTATGATTAGTTTTTGTGTCTTTCTAGCCAAAAAGCTACCGTGGTGCTAACATAGCAGCTAGGTGGCCCACGATAGCCAGCTGCGGCCGTGCTTGTGATTGGCTCGGGTGGGTGAGTGGGCGGGACCTCGATACCGCTGCTCCAAATTACTTCAAAATCTCAAGATGGTCAGCTCCTGTATCCAGGATATTTTGGCTTCATATTTGTACAGTGGGAGGAAGTGGAGACGCGTCGTCCATCTATATATACAGTCTATGGTTTGGTCCAAGACAGCAAGCTCCTTGCTCAGGTGTCCTTCAGCAAAACACTCAATAGCAGTCGTGCTGTTCTGTATCTGACTGTGACCTCTGAGTTTCCTGTTGGAAATAATCAATTAACTACCACATCATTATTAAAGTGGAGGATGGCTCATTTGAATTCAACTCTGTGGCTGATTAAAGTCGTGATGGCATACCACATGTTTCCACATGCATATAATTTATGGGTTTTGTGGGTGGATGTAGCTCAGTGGACAGAGCGGGTCGTCCTTAAACCGCAAGGTTTCTGGTTCAATCCTACTATTCCTGCTGTCCACATGTTGAAGTGTCCTTGAGTGACAAGTTACAGCAGCTCACTGCTCCTACAATGCTTACGATTACGGTTGAATTCGGAGGTCAAATTTCATGTATGTACTTGTACTGTATGTATATGACGAATATAATGACGTTTAAGTTTAGTTATTCTTTTTATGGTTTCATCAGGTTAGATAGGGCCTACTGTCACCAGAGTATTTGGACTGTTTAATCTTTTAATTTTGGCCTATTTAAACTATGTAACAATCTACCTATTTCAACCCAAACCACAATCTTTTCCTAAACCTAACCAAGTAGTTCTGTTGTCTAAACTTAACCAAGTAGTTCAAACTTACTTATTTGAACCCAAATCACAATATTTTCCTGAACCTAACCAAGTAGTTTTGTTGCCTAAACAGCATCTGCACTGCATGGGCGTGCGCAGACACACTGATCGCTCGTGAATCATGTTGCTGGATGTTTGTAGGAAGGATGTAACAAACCGTTGTATGAGCATACGTTCAATTGTTGCATATTTCATTAAACGCTTGATGTGCAGCTAAAAAAGTTGTCACAAGTTTTTTGAGCATGGGAAGTTTGAGTATGTTTTCATTAAGATGACTTTTTCTTCAGTTTTGCTCCTTGAGTAAAAAAAAAGAGAGAGATCTGTGGTGAATGATGGTCAAGGTTTAGATGTCAGCCCATCCAGGCACCACACAGTGTTGTTCAATGAGCACACACACTTTTTCTCATTCGGGGCCCAAAGGTCGGATGTCTATTAAAGAAGCCCATCAGTCTTTCTTAGGGGGCAGAGCTGTCAAAGAGCACACTTAATCTTCATGCAAAGTACCCTTAACCTCCAACACACAGACAAATCATACAGAGTGAAACAGACGAATGAGTCTGCTGTGCCGAGGAAGAGCAAAGGAACTCTGAGATAATAGAAACCTTCAGAGCTCCTCTTTTCCTCTCTCCCTCCCTATTCCATCTTTCTGTTCATTTCTCACACGTACAAGCATGCTCATGAGGGTGTTTATAATGCGGTGACAGATCTCTGCATATATCCATCTTGAGTAGGGGAAAGGTTAGCTTCACACAAAAAACAGTAAGGTAGGGGTCTCAGTGTAACTCAGTGCTTTTCCTTTCTCAATGGATGTGAAAAATGAGAACGGGAATTGTTGTGACGCCGGAGGAATTGCTTTTCCTACACAATTTTTCTGCCATATTCATTTATCAGTAGAGTAAAGACATTGGGAACATATCGCCAATGACTGTCTGGTTCAAAGCACACAAGGTCAGCTGTGGAGGAAACAACACGCTGCTAGAGAGGAGAATGACGAAAATGATCAATTAAAATGGCATGGATGGACGAAGAATAAAACGGCAAACAGTTTCTAACATTTCTAAATCATCCCGAGGTATTTTAGATTTGGGGAATCACAGAAAGAAAGTCGCTTTGAGTCCGTAAGCCATGGCTGAGTGGAATCAACAAATCATGACAGAAACGTCTGTTCGGTGGCACAGGAAGAGAAGGGCTGGCTCAATCAGTCTGACAGCTTTAAGGCTCAACTTAATTAGCCCAAAATGCTCATGACTCAGTTTTGTCAACACAAAGACAGAGGGAATCTTAATTGCTTGTTTTAGCAGATTTACTTTCCTAGAAATCGGCTGATTGTACTGATCTTCAGTCCACTGAACTGAGTTTTTGAATTCTGACTTTGTCATTTTCCTAATCAGCCATCCATCTTTCCTTGGATGTTTGTGAGGGACCGATAAAGACGACATGAAACACAGACAGGATGCAGCATTAAGTGTTTTATTTACCATAAAGTTTTAGATGCTCAAGGGGAAAAAATGCATTTATCATAATTTCCATCAAACAAGCCAAAAGGTAGACACCCTGCTAAATATAAAAGTTCGTCTCTCAGCGGCTACCTTCTTCTTTCTGGTTCCACTGTGATTTTCAGAGCAATGTTTGAAAGGTTATGGTAACAAATCAATGTAGCAAAGCGATGGTAAAGCAAATGGGCAGCAAATCCTTTGAGATAGGGGTGTAATATGGACAAAGTGAACCAAGATGTTATAAAAAGATTATACTGTTGTCTGTCTGAGTTGTCATTTCCTGTCCCTGATGCTGTAGAAAACATTCTCGAGGAACTCATTTAAACTAACCATGACTCGGATCAGGATAAGTTACTTAAAAAATGATTTTACCTTTAATTTCTTTACTTGCTTGTAAATCATTCAAAATACACCATCTACTGTAGGTCTACATCTTCACTTTCATATCAAATAGTAAAAACATAGCTCCAGGAGGCCCACAAGAGGCACATTTTGAAAAAGAAACTGAATTTCAGTCCCTTATATATGGAATAAGCTCCAAAAAATGCTGGATACTACATTTCCCATAATGCAACCTTAATATCATCTTCATTACACTTCCCCTCTCTGGTAAATGCCCACACTTCAACGTGCTTCACTTCAAATTCTATGCACCTGTTTGTAACACAAGCGTTTTGTAAAAAAGTCCCCTCCCCAAGCCCCAGCCAAGATGACATCACTGTGACATCATCAGGGTTACTTTTTCATACATTTGAAAGCTCCCTCCATAACAGCAAAAGACATTATACAACTGTTTTCACAGGTTGAGTAGTAGGCTACTCCTCGTGATGAGTAAACTGAACTTCATGTGTAAATTCTGTGAAATGCCCCTTTAAATAAACTATTTTCAGCAGGTGTATCACTTTTAATTGGATTTGGTCAATCAGATTTACTTTTTGTGAATGAAGATTTATAAAAATGTATGGGAAAAAGGAAGGCAAATATTGTATAATATACACTATGCAAAAAACTGTAATTTCTCAAAGCGTGAACTAACTTACCATTACTATATATAATAATATAACATAATAGCAAAGATAGAGGAATACAGAAAAACTGAAAACATAATGTTAAATTTGACTTGAATGATTATAAAGGCAACAGCATTGACAGCATTGTGCAAAACAAATACCCACAACACTGCATACTGTACTTTCCTACTACAGCCTCTACACAATACAAACTCTCTATGGTCCTGATACCTTGAACTGTACCACAATATAACCATGTATACATATTTCCAATTATTCAGATTCATTAGGCCAATCATCCGTAACAACAACATGAACACACAGGGGACACGGTGAAGCAATTAGCTCCATTTATCTGATTTAGGCCACAAAACCTGCCTGCTCTCTCTCTCTCTCTCTCTCTTTCTCTCCCTCTCTCTCTCTCTCTCTCTCGCATACAGACACACACACACGCAAAATGTTTTTCTCAGTATTTTAGCATGATGAAGGTACAGTATGTTATTATCCAAGAAGAATGCACTTTTCAGAGAGGTCCAGAACGTGAGTCGGACCAGATATCTCATTAGTGTGTAAGTGTAAACCACTCGTCACACAGTATACAGTATGGTCTCTAGCTCACCCTCCCAGAAAAATATTGCCACTAGATGGGGTAGAAGTGTTCATACCAGAGTGAGCAATCTTTCATCTGAAACATCTGAGCAACTAACTTTAACTGAAAGGCAAAGAGGCAGAAAGAGAGGAAGAAAAACACTGCCAGTGTTCACCCCCACCTTCTTTTTTTGCAATGGGGGAGAGGGTCCTCTTCTTTTTGAAACAACCTCTACAAGTGGAAGCCACAGTAAAGAGCCCCAGGCCTGAGCTCTCTTCCATCTCCAGAGGCCTACACCGGGAACCCACTCTCTTCCCTGTAGATCACACTGCAGATGTGAGGGTATTCCTTGCGTAACTCCCTGTATAAATGTTCTCTCTTTTTCTCCCACTCTGTCTCCCTTCACACGCAATAGACGTGACCGACAGAGGGAAGCGAGGCAGACGCCATGTTTCCTGAGAAAAAGACGACTGGATCACTGAACCTGACATCCGGATGCCACACAACAGTTCTTTTTGCCTGGGGAAAACAAGAGTTGAAACTACAAGCTTTGAACCGGAGGCAACACAACAAACAAAGGATTCCATGTACTCTAACATCTGGGGATATAAAAAAAACCCTGAAAATAACAGACTCGTGTTCAATGAAGTGAATGTGAAATATTCACTAATGTGAACTTGTTGTGTTGTAACACAGGGTTGGGAACCTGTCAGACTATAGAGTTATGTCTATTGTTAGATCAAATAAATACACAAATGTGAAGTTTTTTAATGTACATTTTATATGGTTTAGTGATCTATAGCATATTCACATTCAAAAAACAAGCAGTGCAAAGGACAGACCCAAAATTAGACTACTGTATATTGTAAAATAACAACAACAACAACAAAAAACAGTTAGTTAACATAGGTTCTATTTTCCATAGATTGATCTAGGTTACTTTGATCCAACTTTGTGGCAACAGATTAGGACAGACTTTGCTGTTTTATCATGACAATGCCTGCACACAAATAATGGTTAAAAAGAAAATGGCTTTCTGAATTTGGTGTTTGGTAATCTATAAACAGAGTCTGCATTCACATGTACAATCTGTAGGCAACGAGGCAAGATTTTGGCATTGGAAGCGTTCTGGTTTCTGTTGTAGTCCAAGTAGTATTGGCCAATCATGTCAAGCAGGTTTTGGTTGACTGCAGGTAAACAGTCCATGTGGAGAGCAAAAGAGGTGAAACGCAATGGCCGAAATCTCAATCTCGGAACTCACCAGCTATCGTCTGACGATGATTTAGCTTTTTATTGGTTTTAAATAGCTTGTAAACTAGCTACTTTTGAACCAATCCAGTTGTACACGTCGTCTCTCAACTCCAACTCCAGTCTTGTATCTCAAGTTGCTAATCAGACTGTAAACGGAAATGAAAAGGAAGTCTTAGCCCGGATATCCACTGGCTACACCAGAACCCCAGAAATATAGCCCCTTGACCCCAGAGGCTTATCCGTCATCAGACTGATAGCCGATGGGTTCCGAGATTTTGTGTTTAAAAACTTCACTAACCCTGTCTACCTGAAATACGTAATGAAGACACATTTTTAACGTGTATCTGCAAAATCTCCAACTCCATATTTTGTTTGTTTCCCATAAAATATCTGCCAGTAGCAATAAAATATCCACTTGTAGCAATGTTTTTACATTTGTGTTTGGGCACTCAAAGCATGATAGTAATGTCATTTTTTGCAGGTATTTGATCATAAACCACAAAATTATATAAAGTACAGTTTTGATGATGATGGTAAATGAAACATCAGGTGATTGCTAAAGTCATATGATTCTTCTTGGGGTGGGCATGAATGACTGTACCAAATTCCATGGTAATCCATCCAATAGTTGTTGAGATATTTCACTAAAACACACAAATATCAACCTGCTGCTGGCCCTACAGAAGAAAAGTCATGGGATCACCAAAGTACATGATACATCATCTGTGGGCCATGACTGTCCGTACAAAATGTTGGGCCAATCCATCCAAGATATTTCAGTCTGGACCAAGGATGCAAACCGTGGTCTCCAGTGTCCAGGTCCTCACTTTGTATGACCATGATCAACCCTGACCACCTCCTTATGATTTCTGTGCAGTACAAGGACATAACACTTCCTTGACTGGAAAAAACATTGGCAGTGAACAGATTTGCAGACAGCAATTACATTCCCTTCAAAATGCATTTCGAAAAAACAAATTAGTCATTTCTGGATGACAGGGTTGGATTGGCTTGCCCTGACCTCAAACCCCACCCGACACCTTTAGGATGAATTAGAACTTCAACTGTGAGCCAGACCTCCTCACTCAACAACAGTGGCCAGCCTCACTAATGCTCTTGTGAGGCTCTTTTCCAGAGAGTGGAGGCTGTTACAGCCGCAGATAAATGCTCATGGTTTTGGAATGAGATGCGCACCAATCATATATGATGGGTGGTCTGTTCTCATACACCGTTCGTAGCTATACCTACGAAAAGTAATACAATAATATGTAATTCATATATATCCTAACAAAATCAATTCATATGTAATCCACATAAATGTGAACCAGGAAGTATAAAAAGGGACAAATGCTGTGTAGCGAGGAGGTTGTGGTGGATGGATGGGTCAAAAAAACAGCGTTCATACCCCGTGTGAAACCAAAAGTCAACAATGATTTATTTGTCATGTAACTTCCATGCTGAAGTTACGCCACTTCCGGAGTTATTCTAACCAAAACCACGATCTTTTCCTAAACCTAAGTAATTGTGTTGCCTAAACCTAACTTAGTCTATCTTTTCCTAAACCTAACTAAGTAGTTTTGTTGCCTAAACCCAACTAAGTAGTTTTCTTACTTAAACCTAACCAAGTTTTTTCCTGTGAAGACGGAATATCTGAAAAGACTGGAGTGGAAACTGACACGGGCGTCACGTGTTGCTGGACATTCGTAGGAAAACACACGAAAATGGCAAATAACTTTTCGTAAGATATCATACGAACCGTTGTATGAGGACACGTTCAACAGTTCACTGTCTGGAAGAGGCTATATTTGTACCTGGCTATGTACAGGATGCTCATAATGTAGATTCCTATTTCATTAAATATAGATCCAATGTTAGTTTTTTAATTCAAACAGATGACACTGATTGACGGAATATTTATATTCCTTTGCCACCTTTTGAAAAAAAGAATTCCGTATAATTGGTGCCACTGTGTAGGACCCCCATGTTGCTCACATTAAAGTCATCCACACAGGGTGGCATTTTTTCTACTATCTGAGGAGAAATATCCAAGTGGCTCTGGGTCTGTTCTTGCTGCAAATCCCACTTTATCCCACCGTGAACATTTCTTCACAGTGAATGATGTGTGAATGAGTGATTTATCCCACTGTGAAAAAAAATTTCACAGTGGGATAAAGGTTATCTCTGGCTTAACCAGACCCCTTACAGTGTCGAGGATTGCACTTTTGTACAACATTATTAACAGTCATTGCTAATGCAAGTCATTGTTACAGTAATTGTTGTCTGCAGAGTGTTACAGCTGGACTAATATTGTGTACAAGAAACTAAAAGTGCCTCTATAGCTTGTAAACTTTTGTCTTTATGCTGAAGAACATTGTGTACACTTAAACAAATTCACCTTTTTATATTTTTCACACCACATCCTGAAATAAAACTACACCTTACTGAAGATATTTACAACCATCGATCCAGAGCCGGCCCGGGGAGCTGGAGCAGATGGTAAGTAGCCAACGAGTGACTGAGCACGGCCTCGTTGCGATAAACTATTGTTATAGTCCAGAATAAATTAGCTTTATGACCATAAAGCATTCCAAATGGGAGGGAGATAAATCAAGGCATCTTAGGATGATTAGACATCCATTCATAAAGTCTCACTCGTGTGCACTTTTGCATGCATGGCCACAACTCTTTGTTTACTCTCATGTTTCTCATTATCCCACATCCCACAGTCCCACACATTACAGACCCCACAATCACAACACTCCAATCAGATGATTTTTTCTTTCCATTTTCAAGTGTCCAAATAAGCACTCAGAGTGGGAAAAGATGAAGAAATGAGAAGAGATAAAATGAGTCAAGGCGTGTTTTCCAAACTTGTTACTGCATGCTGCTGCTGCTTGAATGTTGTGCAGTTTCAAAGTGATATTTATTTCTATTTTTATTTAAAACTTTGGAAGAAGAAGAAGAAGAAAGAAAAAAAGAAAAGGTATACTTAGCACAAACAGGACCTATATACATGTCAGAGAGAGGGGGCTCACTTGTTTGCCTTATTTTATTAAATAATCACACGCGTCTTGTCCTTCGTGACAAGACACACACACACACACACACACACACAACATCATACCTGGGAGCTTTATTAATACAGCTTTCATTTTAATTCAGATATATTGTACATTTTTTATATGATTTTTGGGGAATTTTTATTGTAATTTTCTTCTAGTCCATATTTATGCTTCTTGATTTTACTTACTTTTATTTCTAATTTAATTTTCCCTTATTAAGCTTATGTTATGCACCAATACACCAAAGCAAGTTCCTTGTATGTGAAAATCCGGATTCTGATTCTGAAACAAAGCATCGGTGTGCTTCCGCTGGGTCAACCACCTGATTCCCACACCCACTTACTTTCCAAATTAGTCTCTTAGTATACAAACCAGCACATTTTCACCTGATCCTTAACAGATTCTCTACTGAGTCTTCCTTGCATTCAAGCCTTTCTGCCTGTTTCCTGGTTTCTTGGACCCTTTCCAGCTTGCTACATTTTCCCTTTCTATAAAGGCAGGCTTTTTACCTTGTAGAATGCTGTAGTCATTTACTTGGTTGAGTGCAATATATTTTCCAACTTTTGCTAGATGTTCAAGATCCCCAGAAGATCATTTCTGATTTGGTGACCCCTTAACCTTCCATCTAGTGCCACCATTAACTCAAATTCCCCATTGACCAACTCTTTAGTCCTCGACAAGGTGTTGAATACCTTTCTATGGAATTTAGTGTGGAAATTGATGATACTCAAGAGAGAAATCATATTGTTTCTTATTTGATTTTCTTTACAATTATAGCCATTACACTGGTAAAGCTCTACGAATAGCCAACTCATCAGTGGTTTTGTCCAACATTTCTGTAATGTGTAATTAACATCACAGCATATAGCAGATGCCCATGGGGCTTTATACTTTTATTCGTGTTCTCATCAGTCAAGTCATTGGCACCACCAAATGATGTATGGATAATGAATGTGCTGGAGAAAGACACAAGTGGATAGGGTATTGATCTTTCTCCATCCCACTCATTAAGAAGTCTCTTCTGGAGTATTTTCTACTTTCCAACACTTGCTGCACTAGCCTTTTCATTTGGGGTGTTTGATTGTGGGGTGTTGTGTACCAAGATGGACTCTCAAAGGAGTGAAACTCCACTACATGTACACAAAATACACAAACCCTCTGATACTGTATCGTTGAAAGCAAGACAAATCATGTTTCTCAATTTGCTTGTGTATTATTTATGTGCAAGAAAGTATGACTTATGTGTTATCAAAGATGTTCTCTTCCTTGGCTTGCGTTTGCCCATCTTGCATTGCATTGAGCTCTCTCGGCCACTCTAAATATATGCTAAGTAATCTGAAATTCCTAGTATAATGCAATGTGCAGCAATATGTAGAAGTGGAATAGTTACTGCTATTGTGCATGTAGGTGAGATCTTACAGCTAGGTAGAATTGGAGAAAATATGATTAAAAAAAGTTATTTTTATAAAACGGTCACTATATCCTGACAGTAGTGCATGAGACAGGTAACAAAGTCTCCCGTCACGGACTAGATTTTTTATAGCCTGAAACAGAGCCATAAGAAGGAGCAGAAATCTAGTTATCTCTCAGAACACTTGAATTACAATATGCTGAAAGGTTATTATGGGATTTTTGTGCAATGATGCCAAAAACAGTCTGCCTACTGCAGGTTTAAAGCACCTTGATCACCTTTAAACACACAGAGACGCTTACACCATGCAAGCTTTATTTTTTAAATGATCGTACCTTAATGGAATAATCACTTTCCTATTGGGTTAAGGCTTGGAATAAAAAAAATAACTACAGTATATGCTAACTAGTTAAAGTTTTCATATAATTGGTTAAACATGGTGTTAGCAGTTCAATCAATTTGGCATATGGCAGAATATGACATTGAGAATTTCATATTATGTAAGTTTTTCTGCCTTGTAAATAACTTAAATAACTGGGGATGGATACACTGACTATGTTTATATGCACACTAATATTCCACTATTATTCTGAATATATTCTGAATTTGATATGGGTCATGTAAACAGCATATTCTGTTTGGACATTCTGAATTAGGCTATATTCCGTACGGAGCATTTTCCAATTAAGGCATGTGGGATATGCCAATATTATTTGTTTTTTAGGAGCATTCTTTGGACATATACTGTGCATTCGGAATATGCATCTCAATTGGGGTTTGTATGGCAGTTTGCGACACACGGCCAGCACTGCGTTGTACACAAACCAACTAGCTGACAGTTTGCAGAGATGCCCAAAAGAAAAGCCCACATTTCTGGTCAGAAGCAGAAACACACCTACTTTCAACAGGTTTTTGGGTATGTGCAAATATCACAATGCCGACCTTTTCAAGGAGGTGGTTGAAGGAATGAAAGAGGGAGGCCTTGTCAAACAAGTCCACCACCAGTTACGTTAATTGGAGTATGCATGGCTGCATGTAAACAAAAATATTAGTGGAATATTTATTTTCATTAGTCATGTTTCAACAGCTTAGTAGGAATATTGTCTTTTTCAGCATAAGGGAAAAAATGTTTTGTGCATGTAGTCACTGTGAGATTTTTCTAGCTAGGTGTTTGTTTTAATTAGGCGAATGAATGTTTTGCAGGCACGATGATATCTGTATTTGGCAGAATCTTTTCATTTAGACACAAATGCCTTGCTATAATCACATCAATAACAAGGAAGTGGATACAAGGGGAAAGTTGAGCTTGTTGATTAAAGTCGTGACCAATCTCTTTTCACCCACATTCAATTTGCCGCTGAAATAAAAATTGTGGATACGTTTTTCAAATTCTTGCCTGGACCTGAACCCTGAGAATTTTGCTATGATTTTAAGGTGAGAGTAGACAGACAGTCATTGAGCGCAGTGATTTAAAGGAACAGTATGTAACATTTCATGGGATCTATTAGCAGAAATGGAATATAATATTCAGAACTATGTTTTCTTTAGTGTATAATCACCTGAAACTAAGAATTGTTGTGTTTTCGTTAGCTTCATATCTACATAGGGAGCGGGTCTTCTTCACGGAGTATGCCATGTTGCTCCGCCATGTTTCTACAGTAGCCCAGAATGGACAAAACAAACACTGGCTCTAGAGAGAGCTTTTTGTGTTTTTACGTTACCTGAAGGCCACCGTAGTTCTCTGACACGCTTGTGAAACTGCGGCAATGTGAGCAGCAGAGTGAAAAACGATGGTACTGCCAGCCGTCGTCTGACTTCCGTTGTTCTTAATATCGTGTTATTCTGGTAAGGGTGGCCTCTGAGCGAGGCGAATGGCATACCACGGTTTTGCACTTGACAGCTCACTTTACCACAATCTTGGAAATAAAGGAGTGAGCAGAGGGGTATTTAGTTGGTTGCAATCTGCAACCACACCACCAGAAACTGCCAAACACACTGTACCTTTAAGTTCAGATCTGAGTTTATGATTTTACACAAGATTTGTAGCTTGCTAATGATGTGAAAATCGATATGACAGTATTTCCAGCTCTTCTTCTTTTGCACCAAAGATATGTTTTTTTGTTCTGTATTTAATTGAATCCAGTTCTCTGATGTATTCAGTGGACTGGTCTAGTGTTTTTTGGGTAAATTCATAATTTCACATAATTTGGCCTAACTGAGGCGTGTAACAATAAAAGGAGCAAAGATTTGTCAGCTGCTTTTGGTATGCCATTATAAAGCAAGATATGGAAGTATCCAATTAATGAGTTTGTCATTTCACTGTGGTGTGTCCATCTGTAATTTCTACAGTGAAATCAAGTGTAATATTAGATTGTCATTGTGTGATTGAGTATTTCATGGCTCAAGATGAGCTTTTTTTTTTATAAACATGCCAACCGCCATTCACCAGCCATATCATTTGCAGACGAGTCAAAGCACAGGTGACAGACTGTGCCTCCCGAAGCAAATCAATTGGACTCACTGTGCTTTGCACCTGCCAGAGCGCTACCATGGAGAACACCTCTCTCATGAAATATACAGAGTGATCATCATCATACCGAAAGAGGAGAAAACCCTCCCTGAATATGTTTCTCTCTTTCATACACTCATAAACTTTGCAGCGACCTTAGCTGTGATTGACAAACCAGCACTAAACACAATGGTATCCCTGTGTACAAAGCACACACACTCACTTCTATCAAGCGAGCAGTCTACAGGGAGAAGGTTGCTCATTTACTGGCTGGATTGTCATTCAGAGCTGTGGTGTAGAAGGATCAATTCTCCTAATCAGTGAATTAATAAGGCTCTCACAGTCCAGTTATCAGGCAAGGTTGTCAGAACAGAAAACAGAGAGTGTGATGCTTTAGTGCCACACATCCTTATTGCAGCACACGCGGACATGCTTGAATGAAAAATCAGGTTTACAAGTATCCCTTTTCATCAGACACAATATACATTACATCTTTAAGCTCAGTGTCAAAGAGCTTAATTTCTCTACTCCCAGTATGTAATTTACTTGAGTTAAAGTTGGGGTATAGGCAGAATGTTTCTGGCATCATTTAGCATATTGTAATTCAAGTGCTCTGAGAGATAACTAGACTTCTGCACCTCCTCATGGCTCTGTTTTCAGGATTTAAAAAATCTAGCCTGTCACGGGAGTCTTTGGCCAATCACAGATCATTTCAGACAGAGAGAGCATTCCTATTGGCTGTTCATTCAGCGGAGGCAGCTATCAATCACTCACGAACTCCGATCAAACAGTCAAACTAGGCAGCGCTGATCAAATATGAATCAATATTCTGTTACTGAGATGCTTATTTCTCGTCTCAAATGTTTTTGTAAACATCTTGTAGTGTATTGTTTAGCTATAAAATGAGAAAGTTTGCTCCAGCTGGTGGGCGGTGCTTGGTATTTCCTCAACTTATCTCAACATGGCGGCCGGGTCACAAACTTTCTCTCTTTCATATTTTGGAGTTTGAGAGTGATTGACAGCTGCTAAGAGATGGCAGGCTCCAGATCAGCTCTGATTGGTTGTTTTCCTCCGGTCTGTGAAATCTTGCAGATGCCATTAGGAGCACCGGAGGACACCGGAGGACACCGGAGGACACAGATGCACATGATTTCTTTCAGATGTCTCATGTACTACTGTCAGGATATAGTAACCGTTAAATAAAAAAATGTTTTTTTCAATCATATTTGCTCCATTTCTACCTACTGCTGCTTTAATATTGTTTTATATTCTGAGAGGAAGGTGCACTTTTCTCTAGCTCATCTGTTCAACATTTGTATGAGCCATGAACTTGTCATGTTTGAGAAAAGCTTGTTCACTTCATGTGTTTAGTCTCTCTGCTTACAAATGTTTTCTGTAGGGGGACTTTAACTTCCTGACCTGCCATACAATTTAAGAAGGAGTGCAATTCCTCTCTAAAATGTCTTGGTGGGTGATTTTCCTGCCATAATGTTAGTCAGTTCCCTTATTTGGAAATGACTAACATTATCAAAGAAGGGAATGTTTACTGTTTCTCTACTTCACTAACAATATTACTTAATACGTGTGCCTTTTTCGAGGGTACATTTGATTAAAATCTACTACCAATTGCCTCCAAATGAGGGGAGATTGATGCCACCTGTGTACGTGGCACTAATTCCAGAGATCCTCCCTGATTGGCCACAGACAGCAGGTGACAGGGTATAAAAAGACTCAGAATGCAGCAATCTGGTTGGCCTGTGTTTTTCACTCTCCAGGGAAATGGAGGCAGGCTAGTGTTTTGTGGGCCGGAAGGTTTTTCCCTCATTAATTGTCTGCAGAGAACCATAAGCGATAAACCCAATGACATGGTTTATGTTTTTTCCTTTTTGTTGCTGGTCTAAATAAATTCTGTTTTTCTGGATGCCCGCATGCTACCAACCATCCTCAAGTTCAACACTCAGCCTCTCTATTAATGAGCCAGAGCTAATATCAGACAAGAATTATGTTTATTCATATTAAAGCAATAATTACACATTATGTCTGGCCCTGTAAACATCAGTATTTCTGCTCTCCTCTTTGTGATATCTGCATGCTGTCTGTGTGATTATGTGGCTGCGTATCCATGGATCTAGGCACGTGCACAGATGGACCCCAAGTGGTGCTGAAGCACCTGCCCTTTTGGACTCTGACTAGATAACTGCCCACTTTGCAAAACATTGTTTTCTATTTTTTTTTTCAATTTTTTTGTTTTTGTTTTTAAATTTAGCCCATTGCATCAATTCTCAATTAAAAGCGTGTTGTAATGTCCGACAACTGCATTTGAGTTCTAATGCTGTGAGACCACACAAGCCCCTCCCCCTCCTTCTTTGACTTCCCTTGTAACAGCCAGAGCTGTATTTACGCATACATCAGACCGGCACACACGGGTACTTTGCAAAAAGTCAAGGCCACGCCCCCTTTTGGGGGATAGAAAACCGTAGATCCCATAGACTTCAATGCAATTTGACGTATGTTTGGATTGTAATTTTGACAAATTCTTAAGCATTCATCTCTTGTTAACCAAACGTTTGTTTTATACACATCTAAAGATAATTTTGCAATCTTGCCTGAATGGGAACGTTCGCGAAACATTGATAAATTAAGGTTTATCGCCGCCATGTCCCTTCAGTCTTCCCCCATCCAACACAGTGGCTGGATATTACTTCTATGATAATGCAACGCTGGTGCTCTATAGCTTGGAGCCATAAAGTCCCTCTAGTATATCTTTTTTAGGACCTGGCAGGGGAACAAATCAGAGATCAGCGTATTTGGATTCATTGTTGGTGCAACCAACTACATAGCGACTCTTCGGCATAGCATTATTACTATCACCTGCTTGTTTAAAGAAGTCTTTACACTGTTACCATCTACAAGGTACACGGGATTGTTTGTCCCTAAAAGGGGGCGTGGTCATGCCAGCCCACTCTGGATGACGTATTGCTGGTCTTATGTATAGGCTAGGCAGTCTAGGTACATGCCTAGGGCCTCCCTGCCATGAGGGACACGGCAGCCCCTCAGCACTTTCCCTGTGCATTTACTGTCTCCCCCGATGGGTTTATATTGTAGTTAATGGAAAGCCCGGTGCATCTCATACCGACGTAAAAGACTGCCTTGTGCGACGGTATCGAACGCTGACAATCCTGACAAAGTGTCAATATTTGACGTCCTGGGAATGAGAACGGGCTGGACTATCACTAGTTAGCTGCGGCACCATGCAATGTGATGGGTATAGTGTCAAGGTACAGCTAGTACTGGGGAAATGATTTGTTATGTCGAGTGAAATGGAGTGGAGTGAGAACGGCTGCCCTAAACAAGATGGTCTAGACTTACAGATAGCAAAGGGAATTGCTCAGCAACAACAAACTGTAGATCACATACCATTCTGTTAGCCGGCAATAAGCGGTAGAGGACATGAGAGACTGAATAGTCCAAATCAGGAGAAAAGTGGAAAAATGCCAAACAACAATAACAACAACAAAACATGGTTTGTGATCCTGATCCAGACAATGTCCCATGCATAGTCTCCCACTGTGTCAATCCCCCCATTTAAAATAGTCATTGCTCCATGATTTTGTGTTGACTTTTCATGATGTTCAGGAGAGATTCTCTGAGCATATTCACAATCCTGCATACATGCTTATTGAAACACACTGCTCTGTACTTCCACTTAGGAGGAAAACAAGCCTAGACAAGATTCTGCAACTAATAATTTAGGGCTTGTCAGCCGCACAAAGAGTCGGCTTCTCTGCAATTATCGGTCCCTTTATGCCGCGGTCAGGTGCAGATTAGGTTGAATTCACAGCGAGTGCATGTAGTTAGCTGCTCTGATTGCAAAGACAGAGATAGTATGAAAAAGGGAAGAGAGTAAACAATTTCTGTTCCAGAAGGACAATTTGCTTTATAGCCTGCAGTCATTAAAACACTTGAAGAAGACACATGAGCACTGAGCAAACAACAAACGGAAAACTAATCTACTATAGAATGCACTGAGTACAACCACGTGGGCTCACTATTAACGGTTGTTCAGTAACTACTGGAGTAAAGCCGATTTAAACCTACTGATAACACATGTGGAAAGGTTACATATCCCCTCTTTTCAACCAGAAGGGAATAACCATGGCTGAAGAGGTGGTTGAGGATCTCATCCAGGCTGAGCCTTCTTTATAGCCTTCAACATGAATAGATGGAAGAGGTAGGAAGGTTGGAAAGCTTTGACCCTACCACAGAGATTGGTAATTGTGGGCCAAACCGGCATTTATAGAAGATGTTGAAGCAAAATAATGTAACACAGTAGCTTCTTTGGAGAAAAATATGAATTGCATATTTTAGCCCATTTCCACAAATCTCTCAATTTCCAGGCAGTCACTGGTTTCTATTTATCACTGTATAGTGTCAGAATGTAATTTATGCTACTTAAAAGTGCCTTGAGGTACGTAATCCATCACAGTGAACCTTTTCTTGTCATTGCTAAGAGAAAAGCCAACATGATGTCCACTGTGATTGATCAGTTAGGTCAATAGGCTATTTAAGATGTTTTTCATATCATAGCAAAATAAATGGAACCAGTTAGATACTGTGGAGGTCCTTAAAAACAAATTTAGGTAGATGTTCCTGTGTACTTTTTCCACCATAACTGACACGACCAATACATCTGCATTTATCCAAGTCTTGGTCCTGGTAGCTAGAGGTGTAAGCTCAATTTCTTATCAGCCACAACATTGATGCTGTCTGTCTGTTTATCATCATAGTAAAATGTGCTCCGGAAGACACCTACTGTAGTGGCAACTACCACAGAAGTGCCTTTGAGTGCTTTGCCAGGTGTTTATATTTCTGATTTTGTCACCGCGATGGCCTTGTGTTACGTGTGGGCCTGCATGCGCCGCAGGGCACACTGTTTTGTGTGCATGTTTTGTTGTTCCTCTCTCTCTCTGGGGTCTCCCCCGCTCTTCTGACTTTCTTTTTTTTCAGCAGGACCGCACCTGAAATGGAGAGCTGATGGAAGAAAAGGGCAGAGGAATGGGACATGGTTACTGACACTCAGATCTGCCAGCCGGCAGCACCGCTTAGGAGACTTTCGTCTCCATTGTTTCCTTTTTTCAATCAAAGATGTTTTTTTACCAGCATTTAGTTTGTTACTTTGTTTTTGGGCTAGAGATCCCTGGTACAGTTTTATTGCTTTTGTTTAAGTTAACTATTTTTTGAGTTTAGGGGGATGAGCTGGGTGCAAGGGCCCTTTGCGTGGCTGGCCCAGCGACGTCCTCTTCTTTTGTTCATTTAACCAGGATCTCCAACCCTTTGTTTGCTTAGTTACATTTTGACAGTTATTTTTTTCCTGATTGATAATAAATCAATTGTTTCCTTTTCACATAACTGGTTTCATGGCGTCCTTTCATATGCTTCGGTCTCTCCAGAGCCTTTGTGTGTTTGAGAGGCCGTAACATCTCGCAACTGTGCAAGATGCAGTCCCGAAACTTTACAGGTGTGTAGTTGAGATCAAAATGAAGGTCAAATTCGAAGATGCCCATGGTCTGAGCCAGGGGGGCGAATAGGCCATTGCTTCCCTACACACACTGTACAGCTCCTTTTTATGGCCCTGGCCTGATTTGGTGTCACAAAACTTTACAGGTGTGTTAATTGCTGAGATCAAATTGAAGGCTTTTGTTCGAAGATTCAAAGATTGGTGCGGTCCAAGCAAAGGTGCTAGAAGTAGGGGGGTAGGAACACACACACTTTATGCCCTTGGTCCGATTTGGGTGCGGCTGGTGTGATCCCATCGCGAGATGGTCTCTAGTGCTAAATTGAAAGTTAAGCTGCAACATCTGATCTTCATTAACACTCACAGGATCATTTAACAAAAGAACCCCAGAAAGAACAACCCACTGCCAGCCAGACTCTAGTTTTGTAATTACAATTATTAGAGGGACCATTACTCATTATTGTTGTTATCCTCATAACAAATGCAAATTCAGTGGTGTCTGACAAAAGAGTAAACAAATTAGCTGTATAAATAACGAATGGTAAGCAGCAACAGCTTTATAGATAAACTATTTTCTCTCAAACAGTAGTCTCAGTGGTCTACAATGCATCTAAAAGGACGAAGCGTCTTGTGTCCTGAGTGAGACAGCAGCTTGACCACAGACATGACCAGATGATCTACTTGTTTCTTTGCAAGCTGTGTTTCTATTCCTGTATGCCTCATCTACAACATATGTCCCAAGTTGAACTGGAGGGGAAGTTAAATAAATGATAGAAAATAAAATAACTAAAAATAAAAGGTCAAGTGTACTTCTGCAGTACACACAACACACATTATCTTGAGCCACAGTGCTGCTGAGACAGAATTTATTCATTTTAATTAGAGCTATGTTGGGTTTAACTCGAAAGACAAGCATGCAAATATACACACGGAGACGTGGTGAAACATTTGTAACTCTCAGATATCCACGGCTCCAGAACACCCACCTGATTTAAATGTTTAAACTGAAATGTTTCCTCTTCAGATGCTCCAAATGGATTTGGGCATTCAAGCGTTGCGGGGAATTCCACGTCTACAAATTTAATCTGAGTGCATAGAGAATCTGATCAAGCACTGACCTCATCATTGCCCGATTAAGCGGCTGGCAACAGATGTAGTAATGTCATTGTGCCTATATTTGTAAATAAATCATATCAGGCTGAAAGCGAATATGAATGAGGTTATTTGTGTTCCGCTATGCTGGCATATTGAGGGGAATCACACCTTTAGAGAGTTTATTTTAGGTAATAACTGTTCTGTTCATGTGCTGATTATTTACACATTTTAATGTAATTTATACCAGACATTAGAATTCCTGTCCATGCTTGAGTATGAGCACATCATAGAGATCCATGCAGGGCTGTAAAAAGACATTTTGGGGGACAGGTACTCAAGCGAAAAAAAGGGGCAAGTCCTACAGGGATACTCCAGGAATATGAGGTATCGTTATTATGAGCCCTCCGGTCCTTGTATAACCAAAGTGAGAGCTGTGGCCGTATACTCGCCACAAAGTCAAACACATTTCCGGTGGGTGTTGGGCTCCGCCAGCATTGTCCCTTGTCACTGATGCTGATTGTGATTTTCATGGAGAAGATCACAAGACGCAGCCGGCAGGAGGAGAGTGTCCGGTTTGTGGACCTCCGAATTGTGTCTCTGCTCTTTGCAGATGATGTGGTTCTGTTGGTTTCATCGAACTGTGACCTGCAGCGCGCACTGGGGCGGAGAACCAGTACCTCCAAGTCTGAGGCCATGGTTCTCTGCTGAAAATGGTGGATTGTGCCCTCCGGGATGGGAGTGAGTCACTGCCCCAAGCGAGGGAGTTTAAGTATCTCGGTGTCTTGTTCATGGGGAGATGGACAGGCGGTTCAGTGTGGCGTCTGCAGTTAATCGGGCACTGTACCGGACCATTGTGGTGAAGAGGGAGCTGAGCTGGAAGGCATAGCTCTCGATTTACCGGTCCATCTTCATTCCAACCCTTACCTATGGTCATGAGCTTTGGCTAGTGACCGAAAGAATGAGATCACGGATACAAGCGGGATGAGTAATGAGTTTCCTCCGTACGATGGCTGGGCTGAGCCTTAGAGATAGGGTGAGGAGCTGAGTCATCCGGAGGGAGCTCGTAGTAGAGCCGCTGCTCTTTTGCATCAAAAGGTGCCAGCTGAGGTGGTTCGGTCATCTGATCAGGATGCCTCCTGGACGCCTCCCTTTGGAGGTTTTCTGAGCACGTCCAACTGGTAAAAGGCCCCGGGGTAGAACCTGAACACGCTGGAGAGATTATATATCTCGTCTGGCCTGGGAACACCTCGGGGTCCCCCAGGAAGAGCTGGAAAACTTTGCTGGGGAGAGGGAGGTCTGGAACTCCCCACTAAGCCTGCTGCCCCCTCGACCTGGCCCTGGATAAGCGGAAGATGGAGATTCCTGCAAAATTATCAATTCACACAATGTCATTCAATATTTCTACATTTATCACAAGAACAGGCAACAACAAAGAAAACAATGTCACACTGCGCATGCTTTAGTGGTCACAAATTACCCTTCAAAATCAACACATCTTAAAATTGAAAAAAGGCTGTTCTCTGAATAAATAAAATAATAAACTAATCTGCCCTCCGAACTACAACGTAGGCCTATGTACAGTTGCAACAATTAGGCTAAGTGTGTTCTGCTCTCCGCTCCTCCTCATTTTGTTCTCCTCCCCTCTCCTCTCCTCACTTTCTTCTTTTCACTTTGTTCTGCACTCATTTCCTTTGCTCTCCTCTCCTCCTCATTTTGTTTCCCTCCTCTCCTCATTTTCTTTTCCTCCCCTCTCTGGATTTTCTTCTCTTCTCCTTTCCAGTGCCATCTCAGTTTCTTCTCCTCATCTTTCCTTTGCTCTCTTCTCCTCATGATCTCCTATCATCTCCCCTCCTTTCTTTTACTCTTGTCTCCTCACTTTGTTCTGCTTTCCTCTCCTCTCCTCATTTTGCTCTCCTCTCTACACATCACACCAGGAGTCTCCCTGGGACATCTCCCCAGGCTGTTATTTCTCAGATCCACCCTGAGCACAGCTGCTATGCTCTATCTCCTTCTATCTCACACACACACACACACACACACACACACACACACACACACACACACACACACACACACCTCAAATATACACTCTAAAAAACGATTCTTGGGGTTAGTAGATAGCCCTTAAAATAAATACGTTTTTCAGCATAAAAAAATTAAGTTTGTTACATGTACTTGTTTTAGTGAGTTGAAGACTTAATAAAATAAGTCGGTAAAACTGAAAAATGAACAACATTGTCTTTACTTAAAATTATATTAATTTAAAAGAAATACTAAG
>CAKAOH010029802.1:0-20315 GCA_916701665.1 Sebastiscus tertius | reverse complement strand
CCCCCCCCCCCCCCCCCCCCCCCCCCCCCCCCCCCCCCCCCCCCCCCCCCCCCCCCCCCCCCGCTCATGTGAGGCTGAAATGTGATCTGGAGCCTGTGTCGCATTAGCCTTAACGGGCCGTGTGGCAGACGCACTGGCACCACAGAGCGGAGAAGACGGGGTGGTGGTGGAGGAGGAGGAGGAAGACGAGGGAGGCAAATCGCCGGACACCCTGACGCAGGAAAACTATGTGGTGCTAAAGCGGCAGGAAGGAATGCCATCACCCTCACTGGAGGGTTTTTTTGGCACCTCCCCAAAAAAGAGACAACAGAGAGGGAGAATGATGCTTATCCCTCAATCTAAGTCACCTTTGTACCCGCAGCACACACATCATCACACATCCCCTGTCAGCCTGTCATCCCACAAGGGTCACGGTCAAGCTGGCGCTCCCTCTCTCTGTGTGTCATGTTGTCTCTCCCCTGCTCTGTAATTTCCTTTTTTTCCCTCTCCTCTTTCCCGGAAAGAATGTGTCTCCTGTCGTTCCACCAGTCAGTGTCAGGGGGCTAAACAGCCCATTTCGGTGTCTGACTCAGTCGCGGAGTCCCAGAGGTGCCTGAAGGATTCCAAGAATTCCAGCTTTTGCACCCACAACCGTGACGCCACCTGAGGGATTGCCATAGAGATCATACCAGACACTTCCTGTACACACTGGGGATTCATCTACCAGCAGTAACACGAATATCTTTCATGTCCAGATGACAAAATTTGGGGGGAACAACCAATGAAGTGCACATGAGTGCATTCTGAGTGGAATATTCAAAACTTGCCGTGCACATGCATGACTTAATGGAAGACAGAGTGATGATGACAGAGAGGGATGAAGGAGCAAGAGAGCAACGGAGGCAAAGGAGAGACAGAGCCAGAGTGAGAAGAGTGGAGGGGGTAATGACTAGGTCTGCTCAGGACAGAGGAGGCGACAGAGGGGGAAGCGTCTCCGATCGTCTCCTCGTGGCTCCTCTTTGGCGTCTGTGATCCTCGGACCCTTCACGCAATCTCCCTTATTACAAGGCTTCCCCTCTCCACACGGGCACCACTACAAAATGGAGCAATTACATTTAATTAGGCTGCAGAGGGTTCGCTACCCTGCCCCATCCCAAAACCTCAGAGAAGCGCAGACTTCAGGTAACACAACGGTCGGGGAGAACTTCAAAGAGATGCAAAATTACAGCGCCATTAGTGGAGCCACCACAGAACTGATGTGAAGCCAGGGAATCATTTGACCCAGAGAGGAAGATTCAAAGGAGTTAAAACTGAAAAGCAGAGACAAAAACATCTCAACAGCCAAAGATTAAGGGGCAGACTGAGCACTTCTAAACACTGTTTGTGTTCTATGGGAGACTTGAAAAATTAAGGAGTCTTTACAACGCCTATTAGTTATCCCATGCCCCTATAGCCTCTCTGGAGGGATGCTCTTATGGAGTATGTCAAACATTTTGTGGTTTTACAGTAAAAAAAACATGTTTTCTTCCAAAACAAACAGACCGAGATTAAGTGTCCTAATAAGCCATTCAGACTGTCCTAGAAAGATGATATGCGAGGCAATCCCACTTTATCTGCTTGCTTGTTTGTAGCGCTGGATTTTGGCTCGCTGAGGGGCATGATGGCCCTAAAAATTTTATTGATGCTGACTCACTAGGCCTCCAACCAGAGTGGAAAATTCTGACTTAAATGCTGTTAGATCTGCGTCTGAGACAGAGGGACTCTTGTTTAAATGCTCAACAACATTTACACAGGTGAGCTAATAAATAAGAATGACTCATTCTGCATTTTTCCAATATTTCCCGTTTCTTGCAATGCGATTACAGACATTGACTCAAGTGATGAATCCGGGCTATTTGCAATAACACACACAAACCTGCAAGGATGAGTGTAGAAACATAACAAACACAGATGCTTCCATACAGAATATAAAATGTCTTTGTAAGATCTGTGTTACTTTCACATTCTTGTCTTAAAGCAACAGTAGGTAGGATTGGAAAAAATATGATAAAAAAAAGTTATTTTTATAAAACGGTCACTATATCCTGACAGTAGTGCACGAGACAGGTAATCTGAAATCCGCCATGTTGAGATCAGTTGAGGAAATACCACCGCCCGCACCAGCCGGAGCAAACTGTCTCATTTTACAGCTAAACAGTACACTACAAGATGTTTCTGAAAACATTTAGGCGAGAAATAGGCGTTACAGTAACAGAATATTGATTCATATTTGATCAGCGCTGCCTAGTTTGACCGTTTGATTGGAGTTTGCGAGTGATTGACAGCTGCTTCCATTGAATGAACAGCCAATAGGAACTCTCTCTCTGAAATTACCTGTGATTGGCCAAAGTCTCCCGTCATGGGCTAGATTTTGTAAAGCCTGAAAACAGAGCCATGAGGAGGTGCAGAAGCCTAGTTTTCTCTCAGAACACTTAAATTACAACATGCTGAAAGGTTATTATGGAATTTTTGCCCAATGATGCCGAAAATATTCTGCCTACTGCAGCTTTAAATCCCAACAATCTCTTCCAGCATCAGATAACTGCAGGAGAATACACAAGCAGCCCAAGCTAACCAATCGTAAGGCCCCTATGTGGCATCTCCATACCTACCATTGCCCCGATAGTTATATTTTTGAAGAGGTATAGGTAGGACAGCCACGTCATAGCCCTTTAACATACCTTCCAACATCATCAAAACATCAAATGAGTGAATATGTTTTGAAAGAGTGGTGTTCATCCCTCTAGTAGAGTTCTCAGACGTGTAGGATCTATGTAAAGGAGCACTGAAGCTGTTCTTGTGGCTCATGGTGGCCCAGAACCTTATTACGACACCTAATATTGGTGTTTCCCTTAATTTGTCTTAAAAAAACAGTATATTTTTCTTTCCATTTTCATACCTGCTCCTCTTCTGTGATTTTGTGCCACTGAAACGTTCTTCAACGCACGTTAATATGCCTTTTTGTAGTTAACTGCGACTCCATAAAAGCAAGGGCCGGGTCTTTTTTTTCCCCCTTACCACAAATTAGTCTCATGCTGCGTCATGATTTACTGTCTCTGTTATAATAATCACAACCAGATCTGTGCTCACCGTAGACTACAACTACGACCGCTGGAAACTTTGACAGACAGCCAGTCGCACTGTTGTCGCCTGTGTCACCACCAGTGCTCTGGGTATGTGCGCTTGACGTATTTCAGTTACTGGGCTGATGGTGACCACAATGTTTAACCGTGTTCACCCACTGGATTTAATATTTTGTTTTCTTCATGTGGTCAACTAGAATTACGAATTATAGTAACATTCCTTATAAAATATATTGCAGAAATAATCACAGAATAAGTAAATGGTTACTTCAACTGAAGAAAAAACAAGACTATTGGAAAACATCGAGGTGTGTAAAAACCACACAGGGACACTCAAATGAATGAAGCAGGAGATACTGAGGAGCACTTTCTTTAAAAAACAGGTCCCTAATAAGCCTGACAAGATTGAAAAATACAGTAAGTGCAGCACAATTTCAGCACTTAAATGACTTTGACATTTCAAAGAGCTATTTATTGGGAACCATAACAGTGCCATAATTCAATATATATTAGATGCTCCTGCAGGAGTCTACATCCAAACATGAAAAGTGGCCCACTTGTTCTCAGAGGAGTTTGCTTGTGTGTGAGACTTGAAGCCGTAAAAAGCAGCAGAAGGAAATGTTGATTTAAAGCGTGACTCACAGCGTACAGCGCAAACCTTTTGAGCTCGAGATGACATCGCGTCTCGCTCGTGTGTCGCTCGGGCCTCGGCCTGCTGCTGCGGCTGCATCGTGACGACAACATGATAAGACCAAAAGCATTCCAGCGTTCATCGGCTGCTATCTGAACGAGGCCTGCCTCCACTTTAGACAGCATGGATGTCTTTAAAGAGAACTTAAATGCAGTGTCTGATGATGGGTGCAGCCTGTAGATACAGTGAGTGATATAAATCTTTGGATAAGAGAAAGAGACACAAATAGACGGGAAGCCAGTGGAGTGAAACAAAGACGGGAGCAGTGTCTTGTCTCGGAACGGTTCACGGAACACACCAAGGATATGAGGCATATGGTGCCCAGCTGCGTTTAGCCTGAAGCGAGTCGAGTTCTTCCTGGTAAAATATATTGCTGCAATAAAGGTGTTCCTATGTAGGATAAACTCATATATTCTGCAGTATGAATCAACAGGACAAAATCGATTTAATACATCATCATGGTCGATGTAGTGAGCAAAATGTGTAAAGACAGTAAAAACCGACAATGCCAGGTGATCAAAAGTTTGAATCTACAATGTAGGCATAATTCAAAACTTAGGGCTTTCAAAGTGAATGCAAGAATAACTTGTTAATGCAAATTTGTTTTGATGCCACTAATTTCCTTAACGCATTAATGCAACTTGCAATTTTTAGGTTGTAACGACCTCAGTTTTAAAACTAGAGTGAAGATACTGGCATTATATGAAACTAGACCTAAGGAATCCATTAGTACCAACCATGTCATACTAGCTTAGCGAAGGAGGCTAAATAACACTCTAAACTTATGCTATATTTTGGCGAGGAAAAACTGGCATGGCCATTTTCAAATGGGTCCTTTGACCTCTGACCTCAAGATATGTCAATGAAAATGGGTTCTCTGGGTACCCACGAGTCTCCCCTTTACAGACATGCCCACTTTATGATAATCACATGCAGTTTGGGGCAAGTCAGCACACTGACATACTGACAGCCGTTGTTGCCTGTTGGGCTTGAGTTTGCCATGTTATGATTTGAGCATACAGTATTTTTTATGCTAAATGCAGTACCTGTGAGGGTTTCTGGACAATATTTATCATTGTTTTGTGTTGTTAATTGATTTCCAATAATAAATATATACATTTATTTGCATAAAGCGAGCATATTTGTCCACTCCCATGTTGATAAGAGTATTAAATACTTGACAAATCTCCCTTTAAGGTACATTTTGAACGGATGGAAAACGTGTGATTAATTTGCGATTAATCACAATTAAATATGGACAATCAAGAAATTCATCTCGATTAAAAATTTGAATCAATTAAAAGCCCTTTTAAGAATTAAATATGATATTCACCTCTATTGTGGATTAGCTTTAAGATGTGTAGTATGGAGTACTGCTTTATGCCAAAGCCCACAGCAAAACATCCAAACAACGTCTGGTATGTTCCCCCCACAATACGCTCTTGTAGGCAGACGTCTAACCGCCTCTACAGCTGAGAGAGCGCGCTGGCGCTCAGTCATCTATGCAAGCATGTCATTGGTCACATGTGCATGGCATTAACAAAGACACAAACAAAGCAGGGGTGTACCACAACCCTATGATTAGACTGATTTATGAAGATGTCAGAATGCACTCCGCAAAAATATGATCCACTTTCCCTAAAAAGCTAAATGGATGAGCATTTAATCTAGCGGCCTCTCTTGGTGACATCAAATTGCAAATTGCTCTGAATTATGGAGGCCACAAGGTTCTTTAACATGATGGCAGAGTTTGAAAGAAAGCTTGAATTTGAAAGACATTTAAAAATAAATTTTTACAAACAACAAATCCCGAAGGCCACAGAGGTCATGAAACTTTTGGGATCCTCGCTGCTGAAGTGCCCTAACATTTGACAAAGAGGCCTCTCTGCAGCTCTCCATCACATCAGCGATCAATGAAATCTAGACAGACACAAAATACACTGCGGGCAGCATTGCCGCAAGGCCCTACTGTATCATAAATCACCATTGAGACCACCATGATACCAAACCGCACCAGGCTTAGATTTAGGCTACTTCTAATGGGAATCACTTATGCTCGAACCCCTGCAAATGATTAAGAGTTGAGGTCATGAGTGACATTTTACATGTCGACAGCCTCTCTTGGGCTAAACAGTTCTCTGGAGTTTCAGATGCTGCTTTTCCGCCTCACTTTCGCTGATATCTTGTGGAATTACTTTCTCTAAAAGAGATGTGTCTTGTAGCTGTCCAACAACTCTGATGCTCCACTCTCATTCCCGGAAAAACTGTCATTCTCTTTGCCGCATTTTAGCCACATTCAGAGATGTGCAATTTGGTTTTGTGTCAAAATACATCATTGCAGGATCATACCCAATCCTACCTCTCAACACCTCTGCTATTTCTGCCCGCAGACTTTAGAGAGGTACCAACTTTAGGCCTGATTGGCCAAATTTAGCAGCCCTGCTCCATGGGAACCCTGGACCATACAGGTTGCATAACTCTCCCTCTCAAGAGGTCTCTCTCTATTTCTTTTTCTCCCTTGTCCTCCTTTCAGTAAACACCTCTACTTTGACAGGAGTGGCAATTTTCATCTCACTGATTGAAGAGTAAAGCTGCTGCTGGTCCGCCACACAGACTCCTGCCCTGCCCTGCCTTGCTCCCTCTCTCACTTTGTGCTATCAGTCATTTAAAAGAACCTCCCCCGTAATCTTAATCCTTCAAGTCTCAAGGCCCCTTAAGAACTGAGTCTGAGCCCTCAGTGTCTCCTCTGGCCTGTTTTCATTTGCTCTTGAGATACAAAGCAGCAGCAGCAGCTGCAATTTTAACTTAGAAAAACTTCTTCAGTCACAAAGCGGTTTTTCCAGGAGCGTGACTTTGTGCACAAATCCCCACATGCAAGCTAATAAGTATATTTAGACTCGTGGACAAACAAACAAAACTTCTCTAACTCAACTTTTAATGAGTTGACTGCTTGCAATAACACAAAGAGCCACTTCATTTCTCCTCTCTTAATCTGCCAGTAGCCTGTCCCTTTAATAGCTCCGCTTAATTGTAATGACTGTGTCTGTTTGTCTTGGGATGAATGAGGCTCTTGGATAGAAGGGAGGCGGCAGGCCTAGACCACAGCAGCAAGGCTGGGCAGTGGTGACGACTAACAGCTCATCAGTATTGGAGACGGAGGGCACCTCATCAAAGACTAAATCAACTAAACTGTCCCCCCGCAGATTAGAGCCACGAGTGGCCGAAGCCTTCAAGCAATGTCTTTGGATAATCTTAACCTCACCAAAGCCTTAACTAATATGAAGAGAAAACACAAAACTAACCACAGATTGTGTCTAGACGGAGCCTTAATCTACTCTGATGACTTATTCTAAGAACTCGCAGATGAGGATATTGACATCACTGGTCTAGTTTAGAGGGAAGATTACACACAAGTAAAGAGTACACATATGCTTATATTAAAAAGAACTTGTATGGATGCAGTAGTTTTTTAAAAAAGTACAGAAATAAACAAACAGTAAAAAAAAATGTAGATTGTTGCACAAAGGCAATTTCTTTTTAGAAGACATGAGTTTAACAGTGACATGTTTTGACATCATTTCAAAGACTTGTAGCTCAGGTAGCAAAGTGAAATTGTGTCTTGTTTTTAATCTGGACGTTGCAGCAACTATTAAGATGTGGTTCAGGACCCAAAAGCTCTGTGATACAGTTTAGTTTCAGAACTATTCAAGCCTTAAAATCTTGAAATAAATTTTAAACTGAGGTGACCGTGAGGTGACTCGCTATAAAAGTCAACTTTTGCATTGGAACAATCATCTACTTCAGACTGGATCAATAATTTAATCTAACTGGTTGCATTATTTTGTTTTTTTGTCTTCTTTTGTTACATACAGTGCCTGTAAATCAACAAGGACATCGATAGACAGGCGGTAACATTGGCTATGTATTGTTGGCCAAACTGTTACGACAAGTTTGTGGAGAAATGAGCCTCAACACGACAAACATTTACTTATTTTTTCTCTTAAATTAGCTGAAACTGAACAAGAAAAAGAATTATAAAACTCTTCATCTGATTAACGAAACATTATGACAAAATAAATAAATAAATGAATAAACCAAAACAGGACTTTATGTGTTATTTGCTATTTTATGCCCTAGGACCAACCACAAACCATAATAACTAGAGACCATTTTGGATCACACCAGCTGCGACACCAAATCTGGCCAGGGGCGTAAAGTAGGGGGGCCCCTTCCCCACTTCAAGTGGGTAGTTCCCGCTACAGTTGGCGTCTCCAGGACCACATTTTGCCATGATGACTCACACACAGACTCACAAGGTGAAAACAATACCAGCAATACCAGTAACCAACCACACGCTGCCGTGGCTGGTAGTAACATACTTACCTACAAACTACTAGGTTCAAAGGTACCTGTAAAAGTTTGTGGGTTGGTAGTGATGTGTTCTTGCCTTTTAAACATTTAAGAAAACATTGCTGAATCCCACAAAAGTAAATTTTCGAATGAACAGGTTACAAAATCCAATCAAATCTTTTCATCATCAATAAGGCCCAATATGTAGGAGTGAATGCCGCTAAAAAAGTATACAGTATATCATGTATTATATGTGTAAATGAGGTTGAGAATGACTCATTCTTGCTGCAGTAGCCTTTAAGGACACACGTTGTACAATATATTCAGCATTTGCCAGTGGTTGGAAGCGGTGGAATGAATATGAGTTTGCTTTAAATACCGTGTTTGTTTGATGGACAGGAGAGCAGCAACGAAATAATAATAAGCTCGAAGGAAAACTCCAGACTGCAGCATTCATTACGGCATGTGATGATAACACTACGCGTGATGAGAGGAGCAAAACAACATGCCTCTTTTGCATTTCCCCCCACTAACTCAGTTGAGGTTCCTGCATGATGAAAGCATCCCATAATCCCGCTGGAATGACAGTGGACAAAACATGGATAAGAGCGGGGAGGAAATTGCAGTACAAACAGCCTGATGAGTGCCAGAGACACGGCCCAATGAGTATGGTCTGATCTGTGTTTGCACAGGACCGAAGCATGCAGATTGAAGCTCAAAGCCTTTGTGTGTGTGCGTGTGTGTGTGTGTGCGTGCATGTGTGTGTGTGTGTGCTCTTCATTGAGCAACAAGTTGAGATTGGCGTAACAATAGCGAGCGAGGCCAACAGGTGATTCAAGGAGAAGTCTCTTCTGCAGAGATGGATTCCCATGGGATTTGTGGCCAACATTTTTCTTTTTGCCCGTTTCCTCTCATAGATCCCAGAGGTGCGATCCGAATGACTTTAAGTGGATTATTGACAGGCAGAATCTGACTCACAATAAAACGTCTCTTTTTTTCACATGAATTGAGCAAGGCACAAGCTTTTGGATGATAATCTTTTCTTCCTCTCAGAAAGCGTCTAATTGCATTGGCTGGCAAGCCCACACAGAATGGTATGCAGTTATGAATGGTGTGTTTACGCAGGTCGTTTTTACGTGAAGTGTATGTTTGCGCTCATATTGCATATAATTTGCCCAATAACACTCACATCTGCTATTAACTTACCACAGAGTTACTTCAGGCGAAAAACACAAGGGATTAACTCTTTGTGTTCCAGTCTGGACAGCGATGAAATGTTGAAAAACAACAACAAAAAAAGACTGCAATTTTTTCTGCTCTAGAAATTAAATTGCAGGTTTAGAATTAAGAATTCAGCTCTTGCGGAGCGCAGACGTTCCCAAACATCATATTAAATTGCTGTTTTTTGAACTCTACATATAACCAGCCGCCCAGTTTGGCTGTTCAAACTGTCCCAGACGCCACAGGCACAGATATTAAAAAGACATTCACATCCAAAATCATTGTTAGAGCAGCTGTAATAGGTGGATAGTGTCTATTCCCATGCTCGCATTGTCCCCCCACACATAGCCACGGCTAAATCAGTGGCGCCACAGCCGCAGAAGCAGGTAGTAATAAGGCTCTGGATGGTGGCCCATAGATGTGTTAGCTGATGTGTTACTCAGAGGGCCCCTATGAAAAGACCCCAGGCGCCTATCCCAGTGCCTGTCTCCATAGCACTAAGCGACCATTAGGCTGGATTTAAAGGGCAAGACATTTAGGCTGCTGTCATCTTGTGTCAGTCCACCACAGGGACCGCGCCGTGGTTAAACAGGCTCGTAAATAAACACCACACGCATACAGGCGGGGAGCTGGGCTGTGGTGCTGCTGCTGCTGGTGGTGGGGGAGCCGACCGCAGGTTTGGACCAAGGCTCCTTTCAACGCCCCTCTTCCACGCCCCCGCCAGCAGCTCCGTGAATTGCCAGACTTAACCTTCAACTTCATCAGTCATCGACTAGACTGACGGCTCCCCACAAGTTGCTTTGTCCCCGTCTTGCTTTCTCTCCTCCATCTTTCTTTCACACACACACACACACTTTGCATCTGCCTCACACTGTCCCCTTGGCTCCGCTCACAGGCAACACCGCCACCGTGGTGGTGGCGACAGCAGTGATGGAAAAACTGAGGGCTTCTTTTTCTGAGCAGCCCTGGGGTCCCACCAACCCCTCCCCTCCCCCTGTTCCTCACACTCTGTCTCTGCCCTGTCTGTCTTCTTCTGGAGTGGGGACCACACAGATGTTCCAAACCACATCCAAGCAGTCTGGCTGTGATGAGCACATTTGCACACAGAGTGTTAGCTAGCAATCTGCCAACAGCTAAAATGTGTCTGACTACGGCCTATAGCACTAATCTTAGTCTAAGACAACGGCCACTGGAACTAAAATTGAAGCTGCTTACGTAACTCGGGTAGACTTGCTGGGAGACGCACACATAATGGCAAATTATCACATGGAATATGGGATGAGCTGTTGCTTTGGAAACAAGGCGAACAACTCCTGGTTTGCCTGTTGAAGTCTCTCAACTGTCAGCAGCAGCCTAATGTTTTGATCGTCAAAAATAAGACCGAGTATAACACTGTTTGCAGAAAGGCTTGTGCCTGAAATCACTCAAGAAATGAATGTACCTAGCGAGAAAGCCTTATGGATTAAGAATGTATTACAGTCAGGAACAGCTTAAATGGTGTGATTCAGTCAAACTCCAGCGAATAAAGAGGAATATAATAAGAGTTACTGAATGCCACGTCCCCTTTGAGTAATCAGCCATCTTTACCAGCCTCACAGACATCAATGCAAGTATGTCTCAACCCCTGTCATTTAAAACAGCTACTGTTTTAATGCACCAAAAACTAGTCAAACCCCTCAATTACTCTTCATGTGAATACTGAGTGTGTGTGTGTGTGTGTGTGTCTGTGTGTGTGTGTGGTGCGCATACTCATCTGAAGTCTGTGGTTTGGTATGGTTTGGCGGGTGTGGGAAAGTGTGGTTAGAGCTACACTCACACAAATAGCGGTTTTCAGTGTGAGCAGACAGTGAAATTCTCATTTTAAGACAACAACACAGTGTGTACCTCGAGGCTCGCCAATGGCCAAACCGCACAATGTTTAAATCATTTTGGCTTAATTGCTTTTTAACAAGGCTCCCTACTGCGTTGACATTATACATTAACACTGTGGGTGCTGAAAGCTCGCAGTCTGACAAGTCTAGCCACGTACAGCTGCAGCGTCTGACTCAGGATAACACAAGAGAGGCTTTTTGTGAAAAACGCCATAATGTGCTGTTTATAAAAATCACGAACAATGAGAGCAGAAAAAAAGCCTTTAAAAAAAAAAGCATTAAATTATATTTCTCCGCCACAAAAGCTATCAAATTTATCTTTTTTAAATCGTGGCTTCATGTCGTGGAATAAAGTCTCCACTGTGTCTAATAGACTGAGCTCTCATTGCAGACTTGCACTGCTGGCAGATATAGGATGAGATACAATCTGACCTTGTACGCAGTGATAGAGCGGTGCATGATACATGGTACAAACACAGGACTACCAGTCATAAACCCCTTCATTAGGAGAGCCAGACAGTGTGGAGCATGTATTTTACTACACACCCAACATTTCGGATAGAATATAACCTTTGGGCGGGATGTCGAAGGACTGGGCTCACTGAGCTGCACTGTGTGTGTGTGTGTGTGTGTGTGTGTGTCTGACCTGTCTGTCAGTTAAACCTTACTTTGGGTTTTGAGCACATTTCCAAAATAACAATGTGCAGCATAGAAATTATAAAGCACTCAAGATGTACAATATATAGTTATGGGAACCCAAAAACATCTGAGATGACTTCTAAAATGGCATTAAGTCAGATGGCACACGCTTTGTACGAGACGGCCGTCGAAGGTATAGAAATGTCAAAACAAAACATTCGGAGACATCCTAATATCCTCGAATTAGTTTGAAAGCAGGTCCCCAGATAGCTTTCGGCTGCGGTCATCGGGCGTCTATTTTGGAGAGGCACAGTCTTAAATAGCAGCAGGAAATGAGGAGATGATGATGGACTTGAATCTACCCTCTGCCTAAGCACTGCTCTCTGAAAATAGGAGTGATCTGTTGTCCTCTACATGCCAGAAAGAAAGAAGAAAATAATCAGATTGAAAGAAATGTTAACTAATTAGGCAGGCAGACGCGGTTGCAAGTCACTGATGTTAACCGTACCATCATGGCCATGTTTATATAGAGCAAACAGCATAAAAACTCAATTAACTTAATGAATATTTGAGGAATAATTAATTGGCTGCCACAAAAACAATGAAGTTAGAAAACAGATCAGCAACAAGATAAGAGAAATGTTTAGTTCAGAAAGACTTTTAAAACATGACCTACTTCAATGCAACAACTACTTTGTTATTAGTTGTTTTCATGTTCCTATTTTGGTCAAAGATAATTATCAGTGTCATCATGTACAGCATGTCCTCACTTAGTGGAGGAATAAACCCACACAAGATAAATAAGCAGCCGCGCTGCAGGCAAGGCCTCTAATGTCAAAAGAGAGTAAAAGTCAAATATATGCATGTTTAATTTCCACTCCTTCAGTACCACCTCTTTATAAGCAATTGTCATCACTTCATTTGCCACAGGCAGATGTCAAGCCGCAGTCGTGACTTTTGGGCGCCATCTTGTGGCCGTGTGTGCACAACAGCTGTGTTCACATGAGGCTGAAAATGCATCATGAATTAATCAAATGGTTCTACTGCACTCAGGGCATGTTCATGGCAAACATCAGATGATGTTTTCTTTTTGGTTTTCTAGGTTTCGCTGTTTTCGTGTTTCACTCTGATGCAGAATTTGAAAATAAATGGTGTGGAAAGCAAACGGCACCTCATTTCTAAATCATCACAGTATTCATTATCACGTCTTTGCTGCCTCCCTTTTTATGATGGGAAAATCAAAAGTTCTAGTGTGATTGACAGGAGGAATACCAAGTGACTCAGAGACAATTAACATTCATAACTATGACATACTATAAGTTCACTCTCTTTGTTCAAGAGGAGCGATGGCAAATAGAGTAGTGAATCCTCGGAAATGTTGCCGCTGTCAACGCTGGCGGGGTAAAAAAACATATATAATATGATGCAAGGCCTGCATGAGAATAACTTTTGAGAAGTGATTTAATGCAAATTTGCTGCAAATACTTTGTTCATTTAAAAAAATACAGTCTATCTTGCTGGACATTTCTCATTTCTCAGGGTGTTTCTCTGTGGGATTAACAGTATTGGACACGTCCACGGGGTCATGCAGGGATTCTTAAAGTTGTTACCAGTCGGCTTCTCCTGCTATCTCTCCGATCAGAGTTTCGACTCCACCGCACTCCAGAGGAAATCTAATTAGCAAGCAGTGATGTGCTGAAATGTGAAGATGCTGGGTTAAGTGTAATCTTAACAGGTAGCTGAGCTGCAGGGCAAAACCGAAAAAAGGTGAGAGCCAAATTGATCACCAGTGAAATTAGTGGCCCTGAAGAGAATTCCCAGGATGTTTATGAATTGGACTTAAGTGTGGTTAATCAAGTTATGGCCGATGGGGAAGCTTTGATGAATTTAGCATTGATCAGTAAAGGCCAGAGCTCCTACAATACCATCACTTGTCAGCTGGATTAATGAACTACCAAGAGCTGCAAACACATCAAACTCAATAAGCGTCTCAGCTGTGTAAGCAAAACAGAAAAAATACAATACAGCAATGTAACTTCATCTGGCACTGATGAAGCAAGAAGGACAACACACACTTGTGTCTCTGCTCATCTTGAGTGTAAGATAACTGATCTTAAAGCTGTGTGAATCCTGTTTTTAGGTATCTTTTTTAACATGGATGGTCGACCACCAGGGGTTTGTTGCTTCAGTGGTTTAGAGCTCAGGTCAGGTGGCATTCAGAGTCTCTGTTTTTCACAAAATATATTCAAAGATTAAAGAAAGCTTTCGGCTTGAATGGTTATATCTGTTTTACTTGAAGTGTGTCTTTTTTGAAAATGCATTATTCTATAGTAGAAACAGTGGGCTTGCTTCAATTCAATTCAACTGAACCTCTATGTTGTCCTTAGCTATCCAATCACTGTTGATATTATTTACATTGTAACACAAAATCTGCACTCCATCTCCCCTAATATACCAGTCTTGTCTAGAGGTCGACTGATAGTGAATTTTTAAAGGCTGATACTATAACGATAGCATGCAGCAAGAAAAAGACGATAACCGATTAATTGGCCGTTATCTTCTTTACTTCTAGTCGACTGCTTTTGCATACGTCATTTTTGTGTCCCTCCGAGAGAATATCCTGAAGTGTGGTTTAGCGGATTACATTATTGGAAATGTTTCTATTTATTTGCAATGGGCGATGCGTCGTTCTGTGGCTTAAAGTATGACTGAACATTGTTAAATGCCTTAAACCCTTAATGTTCGTGTATATTCCCGGGGTAAGGAGGAGCCTGAAGTGTCATTTAGTGTGACTTACACTTCCCGAGAATATCATTAGACCTATCTGTATGTTGTGATAAAAATGCTCACAAACAATATTTTTTCACACGTTAACATATTAACTATCTCTCGCACAATATAAGTCCTCGCGCACCAATTCAACAACCGAGAGTTGTACAGGCAGCTGCGAGCGAGAAACAAAACATAGGGAGAGGCAAAGAATGGCACCTGTGTGTATAGAACGAAGCAGAGAGAGCACAGAGATTGTCTGCTTTGCGAGCACTGGAGGGCGGGGTAACTCTGCTCTCGAAGTTAAATCCTGCTCTCACGAATTGACCTGACTTTTGACAGTTTGGGGCGGAACCCGAGGGAGCACTGGCCCTCTTATCACTGCTCACTTTCAACATGAACACACCCACACACACTGCTGATATTAGAGCCCAATTATTTTATGTTTACATATGACTGCACTGTATATCTGAACATTGATCTCAAACACTTTACTCACTACATTGTATGTAGTATTGTATTATTAATCTATATTATAGTATTGTATTGTATGTGTTAGTGTCTATAGTGAATTCATGAAGATGAAAATAAAATATTACAGATAAACAATATTTGTGACATTGTTTGTGTAACTGTCCAGCCTGCAGAAGTGGACTTATCATATGAGTCTATGGATGAAAAATAGTCTTATTTATTTATTAATTCATTCATTTAATTATTAATACAATAAAAAGTAATCAGGTGGCTTAATATAAATCGACATTTTTGGAGAAACTCACAAACGCTGAAATTCTAAATCATTTCCACTTAGATCAGAGCCAGCATGTCCCAGAGGAAGTTGTGGCTATTCAGAAGTTAATGTTTTGGCATGGAGCTGATTAGATCCGCCAACCAATAACTGAATTCAATTCCAATAAGCAGCCAGTATCATATTCAATTTCTCATATTTATAACAGACCAAATTTCATGAAAATCGGTTCAGAATCAAGTGAGCAACAGTCGATATTACCTCTCCAACATGACGGACGTGATATACAGCAGTCCGTGTCGGTGTGTTCATGTTGAAAGTCACCAATCTTAAGAGGGCCAGTGCCTCCCTTGGTTTACGCCCCCAAACTGTCAAAAGTCAGGTCGACTCATGCGAGCGGGATTCAACTTTGAGAGCAGAGTTACCTGTGAGAGCGTATATGCCCTTCAGTGCTCGCACAGCAGATTCTCTCTCGTGGTTTGTGGCTCCTCTTGTGGCACCAATCAGCCATAACATTAGGACAGCATGGGCACCCTGACCCGTCAGGGGCTACGCAGCCCCATATGCAACAAACTGCGATGACCTGTGTGTTCTGACATCTTTCTATCGGAACCAGCATGAACATTTTCAGCAATTTGAGCTACAGTAGCTCTTCTATTGGATCGGACAACACGGGCCAGCCTTTGCTCCCCACGTTCATCAATTCATCAATGACCCTGTCGCCGGTTCACCGGTTTTCCTTTCTTGGGCCACTTTTGGTAGGTCCTGACTACTGCAGACCGGGAACATCCCACAAGAGCTGCAGTGTTGGAGATGCTCTGACCCAGTCGTCTAGCCATCACAATTTGGCCCTTGTCAAATTCGCTCACATCCTTACGCTTGCCCATTTTTCTGCTTCCAACACATTAACTTCAAGGACAAAATGTTCACTTGCTGCCTAAAATATAGGGCAGTGGGTGGAATATATTAGGCAGCAAGTGAACATTTTGAACTTTGTGTTGGAAGCAGAAAAAAAGGGCAAGCGTAAGCATGTGAGCGACATACTGCACTATACTATGAGTTTTTTCTCATGAAAAATTTCGACATACTATACTATGTTTTTTTTTTAGGACATTTTCAAGAAATGTTTTTATATACTATACTATGACTTATTTTCATGAAATATTTCAACATAATATACTATGACTTTTTTCATAATTTTTTTTAACATATTATACTATGACATTTTTTCTCAGAAAAAAATGTTGACATACTAAACTATGATTTTCTTTTCCAGATTTTTTTTGACATACTATACTATGACTTTTTATCTCATGAAAAATGTTGACATACTATACTATGACTTTTTTTCATGATATATTTCAACAAGAATACTATGACTTTTTTCATGATTTTTTATAACATACTATACTATGACGTTTTTTTCATGAAATTCTTCAACATACTGTACTATGACTTTTTGCATGGAATTTTTTTTAACTTACTATACTATGACTTTTTTAACATGAAATTTTTCAACATACTATACTATCAATTAAAATCTTTTGACATGCTATACTATGACTTTTTTATTGGCATTCTTTACTATGACTTTTTTTTATTCGACATACTATACTATGACTTTAATTTTTTCGACATGCTGTATTATGTCTTTTTGTTTTTTGAAATACTATATTATAATTTTTTTTATTTTTCGACATACTATACCGTGACTTTTTTCTCAAATTACTATACTATCACAGTTAATAAGAGCACAATTCTCACCCGGCCACAGACTGTTGGCCCTCCTTCCCTCTGGGAGACGCTACAGGACTCTTCGTTTCAGGACCTGTACGCTCAGGAACAGCTTTCTCCCTTCACCTTCACCATGACACCTTGCTGAACTTAAGCAAGCAATCATGCACACTGTTAATACGGTTAATATTGGTCATATTGTATATTTCTAGTGTATTTATGCCCTTTACTATTTATGCCACGTACAATATTACATATACATATAATACTATGACATTTTTTCGACATACTATGGTATGATTTCTTTTTTTTTTACATACTTTTTTTTCGACATACAGTAGTATACTATGTCTTTTTTTCAAAATACTATACAATGACTTTTTTTGACATACTGTACTATGACTTTTTCCGACATATACTATGACTTTTATTGACATACTATACTATGACTTTTTTTTCGACATATGACTTTTTTTTCTTATATACTATACTATAACTTTTTTTCACAACATACTATACTATGACTTTTTTCTAACATATCATATACATATACTCTCACTTTTTTCCAATATACTATACTATCACAATAATAGCACAAATCTCACCCTGGCCACAGACCAATTGCCCTCCTTCCCTCTGGGAGGCGCGACAGGAACAGCTTTCTCCCCTCAGCTGACACCTTGCTGAACTCGGCACTTTGGAGACAGAAATCATGCACACTGTTAATACTGTTCATACTGCTCATATTGTATATGTCTAGTGTATTCATACCCTTTACTATTTATTCCACGTACAATATTGCAAAAACATATTATACTATGACATTTTTCCGACTGACTTGACTTCATGATTTTCTTTCAACATATTATGAAAAACAGCAGACAGCAAGAGCTTTCTCTCTTTGGCTGGAGGGCTGCTGGGTCGCCATCTAAATCTGCTGTTTAGTGCTGGAGTCTGTGGGAGACTTCTGGTTGTTCAGTAGTGTCTTCTTTGTTCTACAGTTCTTCTAAAGATTTATATCCATTTATTTTTTCCACAGGTTTTGCTGTGGAGCATCTGTCCAAGGCCAAATTGAATGTGACGACAAGACGGGTCATGTGATGTGTGCTACCTTTGATTTCCTGCAGTATCAAAAACATTAATTTCTTGTATATGGACTGCAAAAACAGGGTAGTCTCAACATTAATGCAGAGTTAACCTTTGATTGTTAGTATAGTTTATGGAGCTGGGACACACTTCCACAGAGGCTATCAGAAAAATATCATATTGCAGATGTATTAGATGAATTTAATGTCTATGGGTAAACACAGAGGTTGTGCTATCTATTGCATCAAACCACTGACTACAGGCTTCAACAAAAGATAAGAGCTAAAACAAAATAGTTTTCTACTCATAATGCTTTGCTTATATGTGATGAACAAACATCTAACACTCAGTGTGAGATGTGTGAGTTAAACCAAATGTAAATTCAGATCACATTTATTAATATTTATTGTTCACTATTATTTATTGATTTACTACTATTTGCCTGCTATTCTGATTGCTCTTATTAGTATGGCATTGATAAGGTGCCTGAAAATTAACGTAATAGTAATAGACCAATGGTGCCTTCAAATGAAAATCGTGAGCTTGTGTTTACAACATGGGAAGTCGTGTACAGGATATGCTCGGCGTTCATGTTGTTAAGTCGTGAGAACACCGCTGCTAAGCAACGACAATATTAACGTTACTGTCTGCGTCTAGAAGCCACATAGGCTAATAATTTAGCAAGCTAGCAAGCGGGTAACATAATGCAGGAAATGCAAAGTCATAGTGACAGATGAGAAAGATGAGGCCGTTGGGAAAATTATGTAAAAACATGTTAGTGTTTTGTTCTACCTTGGGTAGGGGTATCTGAAAAACTAAAGCCCTTTTGAGGATTTGTGCCTGTACGAATAACTGTGTCCCCCCCACCTTTGGAATCAATATTTCGCCCCGGGTATCATACCAACAAAACATTTTAAAGTACTGTCTTGAACAAATCTTTGCTGTGAGGGATGCACTGCAGAGGAAACATGAAGACAGGGATACGTGATAAAGAAGCCAGATCAGCAATAAGAAAGGCAAAGCTCTAGAGGCAAAATTATTCAGTGATTCACTAGAAAAAAGGCAAAGATTAGAGAAAAATAAACATTTTGTTTTGTGATTTGTCTGGTCCCTGTCCTGTCAATCGCTTTGAGACCCCTAGCTTGGAAACTCCTGATTTTAATAAGACCCAGAGTTGGTTGTTCCTCTATATTTTGAATGGCAAAAACATAGCTTTGCAATGATTTCATCCATGACACATCTTACTACTACTATCTTCACATTTATAAAACTCTTGGCTCTATTGGATCTATGACATAATCGTTTTATACATATTTTATACATCCTTCAGTTTTAGTTATTACATTTCAGTTTAAAATTCCATCATCAGCTCATTATTGTACATCGGTGAATGACTTTAGGCCATGTGGGAACAGCCTCATCATTTAAAAGTTAAACAGTAATCCCTGCATCCTGTACTGTACCTGTCTGCAACAAAACCCCAGAATCAGAAACACTACCAGCATGCACCTTGGTTAAATTCAAAGAAAATCATCAAGGCTTCAGCTTGTTAAAAAAAAAAGACCTTCACCTCACAGCTTTGCTGTATATCAAAGAAATGACCCCAACACCAGATGGTGTGTTTGGAAAAAACAGTACTGCACAGCACACTCTAATGTGGCTCCGCTGTAATAACCAACCTGCGACCAGCCCCAGTCTCCCCTGCAGGATTGAACTAGTCCCATCTGTCCCTGTGCCGGCTGCAGGGCAGATCTGATCCAGTTTAATGAGTAAAAAGGCAGAGTTCACTGCATAACAACAATAATGACACATCCGAATGCATGGCATGAGCTGTAATTTCACCAGTAGCTGTGGCGTGTGATCACAAAACACATAACTCTCTGCCTCTGGATTTGGGCTCAGGATTAGAAAGCATATATATATATATATATACACATACACACACACACACATATATATATATGTATGAGGGCTGTCGATCGATTAATCACACGTTTTTTGCATCTGTTCAAAATGTAAGGTACAAAGGGAGATTTGTCATTTTGTTATTTAATACTCTTATCAACATGGGAGTGGAGAAATATATTTGCATTATACAAATATAT
>CAKAOH010029801.1:0-30688 GCA_916701665.1 Sebastiscus tertius | reverse complement strand
GCTTAAAGTGACTGTGTGCTTACCTCTGAATTGTTTTGACACTTGTAGACCAAAGCGGTAGAGCCTTTTTTTTTATAGTATTCCTTATATGTGGTATTCTTTCTCGGTTTATTTGGTCAACCAGTTGCAGTGAAAAATCACTCATGGTTCAGTTTGTGTGTGAGTGATCACCTGACATATTTATTTGACTGATTCTATAGAATCAGTCAAATAGAAGAAGTGAAATGGGTCCTAATGGTTCCTGTTGCTGTTCTCGTGTTGATGAGGAAATCATATTATCCATTACCGTTGTGTTGCTTTCTACAATTCATGCCGACCCTCATCTATCTGCTATCTTGGTCATAATTTGTTTGAAATATGGAAACATTACCATGGGCTTTGCATTCTTCCCTGTGTACTTACTGCACACAATTAAAACTTAAACTTTACAGCCTTTTACAGTTAGTGTTTGTCCAGAGTCTCCTGAAATGATACAAATCTGAGTAATGCTTTCTAATTGACTGCTGTATCATGGTTGGAATGAGGATCTTGGTCATGATGGCATATGGTTCACGTAGTGTTGCACGCCATGTCCTGATTTACTACTGGAAGAAATGCTTGTCTCCTGAGTCACCGAGGGACAGTGTGAATTGTCTGTATTCTACTTTTCAAACTCATCTCAATGTAGTTTGGGGGAATTGAGGGAACCTACCTGCTGTGAGTTACAGCTGGTGTGCTTGAGGCACCAGCCGGTTATTTTCCTCACCTTTTAGCTGACGCTAAAAGCTGCTTTGGCCCGACTACTTTTATCCGGCTCTTAAGTAGAGGCTCTAAGATGATGGAGGTACCTGTGATAAACTGTAGTTGTCCAAAGGAAATACCTGTGAATTGATATACTATTGTGCCTTTTGTGTTTAATCCCCACATTCTCAATATAAAACATACCTTGTTTCACTGCTGTGGACTTGCCAGTGTTAACAATCATTAAATTACATTTTGTTGCATTGATTACCAAGAAAAAATGTCAAAGTGAAAATTAAGGATGCCCATTTTAATTGTTTCATGATTGTCATTCAAGTCACTGATCAGCAGCTGATTATGAAAAATGCACCAAATGCAACATGCATGTTCTTCCTAAATATATAAAAGCTTTTTAAACAGTTATGGCTACGGTCGGTAGTGTTCTTCACTCCGGAAGAACAGCGAAACATTCCTTCCTTGATCAGGTTGTGGTGAAAGGGGCTGCTGTGACTTGAAGTAGGGGTAATGTCTGTGCTTGGACTGACCTGACAAATGATTTGAATTTCTTGCAACCTATTTAATCTTGATATAGACATTAGTTCATGGATTGTTATCTTGTTGTTGGAAAGTCACCTTTTCATTAAGCATAACTATTTTTTAAGACAATGTATTGGATGTACCGGACAGAAAATTTGACATTTGAGTGGTGTTGATTTTCTTTTCCCTGTTCTAAATCTGCCTAACAGCGTTCACATGCGCGGCCTTATACAGTATGAAGTACAGCTGGCACATGGCTGAAAAGACACAATGACAGTGACGCCACTAGGGAAGTGAATTGTAATAATAGGTTGTAGAGCTAGGATCAGTATCATGAATCAGAGGTTTTAATAACAATAACTTCTAAAGGGTTTGAAACAAAGCTTTTCCACCCTTACTGTATTGTAGCAGGGACTGTTCATTGGATCTTTGCACTGGTAATGCCGAGTTAATGTTGCAGCAAAGTCTTGTTAGAGCCTGTCTAACCTGCTGGTCCTGCTGCCCCTCCTCCACTCTTTACTACAGCCCGGCTTACCTATCAGACAGTTGCCGCCTATCATAGTTTCAGTCTTTTCCTCATTCTTGCTCTGTTTTTTCACACTGACAGAAACAACTTCCTATCTAATGTTTTTTTTGTTGTAAAAAACGTTATTGTGATTAACCCACAATTGATCAATAATAAAACAAAGGAGGCTTCTTTTAAACAAATACATTTTGTTCTTCCTGTCACTACTTAACAAAATGTTAAACTATAGATTCTAGTCCTGTGTTTTTTGTGAAAAATATGTAAATATAATTCAACACATTTTTGGGGAGTTGACCTTTTGGAATATTAAAAAAATATATTTGAATTTGATTCAGCACTGGCATATGCCAGTAAGAATCACAATGACGCTTATAAGTGGTGTACTGTATATGCCGGTACAACAACTGCCAGGCAACAGCAGCAAACACAAATGAGCATATGCCACTGAAACATCATACCACTAGCCATTAGTTAGCACTGCAAAGGACACGCTGTTCTATCTGTTACGTGCACTTGCATGTTTTTGACTGGCCAAAATGAGGCCTTGCTGGATAATATGAATTAATGTACTTGATACATATGCCTGCATTGTTTGAGGCTCTGGCTGTGGCTTCAGGCCTTGTTGTTATTGACAATAGCTGTATCAAGCAAACATTGCCTCCTCATTCATTTCAGTTAGCTACCATGGATGACATTTAAGACCGCCTTGGTGTATTTTCTGTTTTAGGAGTTTTAGGAAACTGGGGGGAGTTACATTCTACAATGAACATCTAATACTGGTGGACATTTTATGGTCTGATTATAGTATTTTTTTTAATTCTGTGTATAAACTCTACTACGCTTAGACAAGTAAGGAAATTAATGATTCAGTATTTCTCCACTAGAATTTGAGTCCTGGCAGTGTGGAGAGGGCTTTGAAACAGCATTGTTTAGACTGTGTCGGGGAAACAAAATGTACAAGTTAAATGGTAAATGGACTTGCATTAGCGTCTTTCTAGTCTTCCGACGACTCAAAGAGCTTTACACCACATGCTAACATTTACCCCATTCAAACACATTCATACACTGATGGCAGAGGCTGCCATACAAGATGCTAAACTGCTCATCAGGATCTAAATCTAATGCTCACTCAACACAGATTGCCTGTCACAATAACTACATTTGTTGGACAATATATTGTCCTAGAAATAATTGCAATAAAACAATGATATTGTTATTTTAAGACCATTTTATGCCACTGATATATAAGTATAATATAAATAGCATAATAATGCAAGTATAGTAGATACCCTTTAAAAGAGCAATTGACTTTTAATTTGTGAAGACATTCAGACATCGGAATGTAAAAAAAAAATCAAATATTCCAAATAAATAAAACCATACAACCAAAATAAATATATAAAATGGACACTTGGGCTTTGTTAATAAAAATGTGCTATGTCTTATAATGGTTGGGAAAACCCTGCTGTTTATTTTGGCATCATGTTGGCTAAAATGTTGGTGAAATTGTTATGTAAACACAGCGGGAGATATTGAGGTTAGCAAAAAAGATTGAGGTCATGTCCATATATCATACGATAAGTCAATATATAATATAATTATTGTGACAGGCCTATATACACACACACACACACACACACACACCGATGGAATCTGTATCAGTTGTCCAAGGACACTTCGACATGCGGATTGGAGTAGGATCAAACCTCTGATCTTCCGATTAGTGGACGACCTGCTCTAACCCCTGAGCCACAGCGGCCCCAGTTAACACTTAATAAAATGTGTCAAAATACAAGCAATTTAAAAAGACTTCTTGGCGTCAGGGGTATTTTCTGGAAAAAGGGAACTCAAACATATAACCTCAGTCTTTCTAGAATCACAGCTTTTGCCCTGGCTCTGCTTTGGCACCTAGTCTCATGGTATTATAAACACACTTGAACTGTGTTTTGGTGTCAGATAAACCTTAAAACTCACAGATCTTATGCTCAAACTAGACCTTCTGGATTGTATTTGATTTTCCTAACCTGTACCTGAAGCAACATGCCCACACTAGTGTAGTCCCCACCCTCATGCTGTATTCGTGCAACATCGGTAGAATGGGAAGAACAGGAAAATCCATTTTATACAGTTTAAAGAAATAGATCCAATGGTGAATTAATATTTTATGATGTTGAAAAACCTTGTTGTTAGATGGTGTAATGCACCTTTTTAAAACAGTGTTTGTGAAGTGTGTGAGTATGGCTCAGCTTCCCATTGTCCACTCATCACCAGAACATTTTAGATCTAAGATATGTACCATGTTTTGAGTAAGGAAAGGCTTAGCGTTTCAGCTTTTGTCTCTGCTTGGCAATAGCACAATCAAGGGTCATGCACCATTTATAACAAGCAAAGTACAAGTAATTTAATCGGAGCACATGGTGATTAATGTTGTGTACTTTGCCTACTTATAACACTACTCCTAATCTGATTAATTGGACTATTTTCTCAATATGTCTTTTGCTAATTTGAAAACTGGAATATGACATACGTTGAGCCATGCACTTGGTTGTCCCGTGTTACAGTGCCTCCTTGAATGGGTTGTGACATTTCTCAGGCTTGATAGCCTTGAGGCCTTGTGGTAATGGTAAAAAATAATAATATAATGGCCAAATAAAGGGTAATGGCTATTCTCATCCTGAGTTTAAAAAAAAATACACCATGTTTCCATTATGACTGCTTACAACAAATTCAATTGTGTATTATAAAATACTGTAATGGCCAACAATGGCATGCATGCAAGCAAGCAAACAGGTTTTTAAAGGGAAGATACGGTTTAATATTTTCTTTTTACTGCTTATAAACTAACACAGCTATTTGAGTCAACAGAATATTATTCTCTTTAAATACACCCGCATGTGTTGCTGTTGAAATATCAAGGCCTTTGAATGTATTACATTAGCTTAGCCTTAAGGCACCAGGGATGCTTAACACACATATAGCATAACGTTTTAGTTTATCATTTGGTTTGATGTTGTAGTGATGAAATTTGTTGTGTTTGCACCTTTTGTTGGTACTGCTCTGTACTATATGCTTTGAGGCTTGCAGATATCCTTTTAGTTTGCTAAACCTCAAAGCTGAGATATTTCCAAACAGAGCTAAGGCTCTGCAGCAGCTACCAGCCAGCTAACTTAAAGTCTGTGAAACAGCATAGTGAGTGTGAGGAGGAGGAGGGGCTGCTGTTCCAGTGATGGGGAGTGGTGTGTGTGCATACGTGTGTACATAGCTCCTTTTCAAAAGATAAAGGAAAGGAAGTATGTCAGCATATCGGATATGGATAGAATCAATAGAAATTAATATTGTTATTAATTCATCATTGTTTTTTCCTTTTTGTGTTAAGAGATTTGAATTACTGCACACTCTCATCAATCCCGCCATCTTTAAAACAATTTATCGGTCCCAGTAGAGACTGCAGGATAAGTGACTTGTTTTATTCTAACATTTAGAACAGCACTACTACCTTTGGGGCAGTCTAATCACAACCTTGATCATAACATACAGTCCGTTTGACCATAGGAGGCCTATTACAAGCAAATCAGTGTCACCACAAGATGCATAACATCTGAGTAAAAGAAAGTTTACTTCTTTATGCAATCATAACAGTGGGATCTGCGTTTGGATTTATCACAGTACCTGTAACCAACATCATAGCACTACTTGAAATAAAGTATTGACTGAGTTAATCTTTGCATGTGAACTATTAATTAAAAATCAAGTGTTTTTGAGAATCGATACACTATCACAAATCATAACATCATAATACTCTATTTTCAATACTTTCAGTCTGAAGCTCAGCACTGGTATTGTGGTATAACCAGAGAGGGAGATATTGAGGGCACTATTACTCCTGATTGAGGATAGCAAGTTTTTTTGGACATATTCAGTGAGCATAACTTTTTCACTGAGCATGCTCCGTCTCTCTGGTCTCTGTTGCAGAGAAACCCAATCACTCATGTCCCCTCGTTAATATCACCGTTGACCAGGTTGGCCTTCAGTTATGGCATCTTACAACGGCAGCTGGTCCGGACGACATCCGTCCTCACTCTTCAAAAACGGGCTGATCTGAAGGATCTCACTTTCTGTATCTAGAATACCAGTGATATGAAAAACATCATGTATTCCCTCAGAAAAAAAACTGCCTGGGAACTTAGTGACCCACTGCCCTGACCTCACATGTTATGAAATGTTTTGAGAGGCTTTTTAGTAGAGCCCCTTAAAATACAAGTCCACACATTCCAAGAGAGGTGGTGTTGATGATGCACTGCTACCCATGCTGCTTACTGTACAGTCATTTTAGAAATGGCTGGTAATTCTGCTCATGTTTTTTTGACATTTGATACAATACAGTACAGCCCCACACCCTGGCCTAAAAAAATATTTAAGTTTAACCTCCATAGTTCCACAATAGCTTGGAGTTTACATGATCTTATCAAGGGACCTTAGTGCAGACCATATGCATGTGCATGTCAGACTAAACAGCAAAGTCTGACGTAGTTTTTACTAAAACAGGTGCTCGGGACGGTTTTGTCAATATGGTCAACATATTTTATGCGGACATAGGTCATTTTATACCTCGACAATGATATATACCACGACATAGCTCATTTTCTGGTAATTCAATAAATAAGTAGTCTATGAAATATTTTCTCATTTATTTAAGAACTTAGTGCAAAATGAACATAACAGTTTCAAGTGAAATTATAGAGGAAAAACAATTAATAAATATTTCCAGCTATACTCTGACTGTTTACATGTATGCACACAAATACAGAGTAAGCAGATTAAGACAGTAGTTTGATTTAACTACACTGGGGTATTCTCATAAGCAGAATTCTTATCAATTCAGATTTATTTGAACATTTTGAGTTAGTATGCAGGGTTCAACGTTAATGGTTTTTTTTTTTATTACTTGCCCGGTCGGGCTAGTGGGAAAGAAATCTACTTGCCCGGAGTAAATTTTGACATGTCCCTATACAATTTATTTTTCTATTTATTAGCTGCTATCAAATAACAACAAAGACTAAAGTTAATTGTCATGTTTTATGTTTTATTGTTATCAATTCTGACGACATGAATGTGTGTCATGATATCTCTATGATTCCATTGAAAGACAATAAATGATCATATTGAATTATCCACCAGCCCTGCCCGTTACACAAACGATTGTAGAAATAGCCAGGTATCTGGACCTGAAACTTGTATAACTTGGATGACAAAAATGCTGGTATTCACTTCTGAAAAAGAAAATTGGGGCGGTCACCAATTCTCATCAGAATTAAACAACCATAAAGTTGTGTATTTATCCGTGTATCGATAAAACAACACCTTTACATTTCCCTTTCCATAAGAAAGAGTGTTAGATCTGTGTTCAACCTATGAAGTTGGTACAGACGATGTGCTGTGATTGATTCAGATTAACCACAGACCCAATCTCATAATATCTCTGTTGTGTCCCCAGGTGGTATGGCCAAGAGAAGGACTATAATGTCCTAGTCATGGACTTGCTTGGACCCAGTCTGGAGGATCTCTTCAATTTCTGCTCTCGTCGCTTCACCATGAAGACGGTCCTTATGCTGGCAGACCAGGTAGCTAACACTTATACACATCCACCTGTATGTAATCTCCTGAAGCAGTGAACATGCCTGAGAGTCATGATTAAATACAAGTAGTAGGGTGGCACCGCCTCTCAGCAAAAAGGTTCTGGTTCCAACCTACTAGCTCTGTGAGTAAGGAGTAAGCATGATCTCTGCCTTGGTTTCCTGTGGGTACTCCAGTTCCCTCCCACAGTCCAAAGACATCCAGGTTTGGGGAATAGGCTTTTTCACAGCAGACATTTTGACATGTCATAGCAGGAAAGCACAGGTAATTAATAACATTAACAAGGCCCATGATGTTGTGCAGGCTGCTTCATTGGCTTGGCTTACTGGAATACTTCAATTAATGTTGTTATGTTAATAATGTGTTTTCCTGCTATAACAGGCCAAAATGTCCTATATGAAATTGGTCTATTGGTGATTTTAAATGGCCCATATTTGTGAATGTCAGTGTGAACGCATCTATTTGATGTCCCTCCTGCATCCCTGGAGAGGAAAAGCTGTTTGTTTACAAGTTGAATCGATGGGCCCACTTTCATTAAAATGTAAACCCATTTCAGAATGTGGAAAATGGGAAGGATGGTAAATAAGTTTGAAATATTTAACCGTGGCCTTCTTTTTTTTATCTTCAGATGATCAGCAGAATTGAGTATGTACATACAAAGAACTTCATCCACAGAGATATCAAACCAGACAACTTTCTCATGGGCATCGGCCGTCACTGTAACAAGGTAAGACCTTTCCAGGTCCTATATGTACTGTAAGTATGGATTATTGAAGCTCTCTATAGAGCTGTTTGACACACAGCTGGATGTCATAGTAGCCATGTTAACTTCACAGCCCTGGTCCCGAACTGATCTACAACTGTAGCTTTAGTAAGGGCGATCTCTCCTATTACCTCTAAAAGAACCTTTTTAATGGCTATGACCGCTGCTGCTGATTCCGAAGAACAGGAGGAGTTCCGAAAAATGTAAGTGCTGCATTCACTACGCAGTCTCGACGGCAGAGTTTGAAGTCAAGTTTCCCCAGTTAAAAAATAGTACAAAGTAATACTCATTTATCTTGTGCCACTCAAGTATATATTTATCTAAAACTAAAATCGACATCATCAATGTCTGTATCATTAAGTATCCATATGAAAATAATGTCATTTATTTCTTAAAAGTTTATGGTTTCCATAGTTTCATTGCCATATCAGTTTTATAATCTTTAAAATCACTGTGTGCACGCCTGCATGTAAATCTTGAAGTACAGATATGCATATGCCTTTATAGAACCAAGTAAGAGAATGAGTTTGGAGATGGAACCTTTTTCTTTTTCAAATTATAATGCCAATAATGGATTAAACTAAAAATGAACCTACACAAAATGTTCCATGTGAATAACTCATTTGACAAATAGATAGAAACTTATAATACTATGGTCACGATATTCAATTCCATAATTGGTCTCATTATATTAAGATGACCCAATATCTAAATGGCAACAGCTCCTTCATCATTAAATAGTGTAAGATGCAGAGATTACATCTCATGTAAAAATGTAGGCTACACAGTTAATACAGTCAATAAAGTGATGCACAACTCAGTTTCTGGACTGGGAATCACAAGGTAACTCACAATACATGGGACAGTCGGATACCATATATTTTTTAACTGCATGTTTTCATAGAATATTGGAAGGCTGAGGAGAAACGATGTAAATAAAGTGTTAGTCTTAGTCTACTGTAACATACAGCTGTCTAATGGTTAAGATGCCTGGAGTGAAGGAAGGTCACCCCTCTTGTCTCATAGCACAGCAAATTTATAAACTCTGTTCAAACTGTGACTTTATATACAATATTATAATATAAAATACCCGTGACAGACCCAAATGGTGTTTTTTTTTAATTTTGGAAATCCAAATAAGGCTTTTGAAGATTGACAACAGTTCCCTAGTGCCAATTAATGTTCATTTGGCACTTATTAATGATTTTTTTTGTGTGAAAAGAACATTTTAAATAGTATTTGAGTAAAACGGCTTCACCTGGGAAAATATTTGGGTGAACTGACCCTTTAAGCCTGTCCACACTAATCATGATAAATGTAAGAACTTTCAAATTGTTTTCCAAAAGTTTACCATCCACACTAACATGCCAAAACAAAAATGAAATGTCTTGAACAAAATAATCTAATTCCCCAGTGATGGGGACGACGATGATGATGATGATGATGATGATGACCAAAATGATCAAATTAAGACCCTAGTTAAATATATATAAAAAAACAAAAAACTTCAGATGATGTAATTCCCTCCTCATTCTACCTCCTCATTATACTGGGTTTACTGGATTCTTACTCAAGAATTGATTCTGCTTTCTGGACAATGATGCTGGTTTTCTAGCTACCCACACAAAACAAATATTTAAGCGACTTTGTGTTCTTGTAATGTAATTTGTTTGCGTCTGGTCAGAGGTGTGTGTTATCAAGTTGCCTGGAATATAAATAGAATATTCTGTGCCCATTATTTTGAGCCCTTGCAGACAGGCAACGTCGGGTTAAGTTAAAGCATGGGATTTATATTTTACCAACTATCTGAACAGCATGTGTGCAACCACAGCCCAACCTCCACTGATGTTTCCTGTTTATTTGACAGCCAGCCTTTCATCCCTGACACTAGCTCTGTTTGTTTGCAGACATATGTTCATTTGTTGACAGTTAGGGTTCAGGCTTATATGGAATTGTTTTAACTCAATTGCTTTGAGGATTATTCCATTCCAAAACTGGGTGGGTAGCTATCGAGTTGTGTGGCAGAATTTATTAAATTTCTTCTTTTTAAATGTTGTTTTTTTTCATATACTTTTACATACGCTGTATGATCATGATGCAGAAATATTAATCCATTTTAAACCATATCTGTGTGCTATTGGAGGTTCAAGCAAAAGTCATAATGGTCTTATGTTGCGTTCACACCAAGTGAATTTTCGCATCGCTTTACTCCTGTGAGTTGGACTGCTGGGATCATTTGTGTTCATTCGCATCACTCGTGCTAGACATGCCGGAGAGGATAAAGGGCTTGTCTCCATAGATGCCAACAACTTTTCTTTCTGTCATTTCCGCCATCATCCTTGGAAGGAATGACCACTGTTGCTGCTTTGTACATGTTGTGGAAGTCCTAGATATGACGGAAAAACCAACCGTCATCGTGTCAGTGTTCATAACATCCCCCTGCACAGCGCGCTAGCTCAGCTAATAGCGAATTGTTGCAAACAAGTGTTTTTGTTGAGTTGCCTCCTAGTGAGGGCTCTTAAATGACTATAGTTCCCTCTAGTAAGCAGTGTTCCAGTGTATGTGTCCAGGGAGTTTATTGTGATGGGAGGAATGGAAGGATTGAAGCGGTGATGCCCTGTTGTTGACGAGGTTGAAGGCTATCTTGGTGCAGACTATGGAGCCTCCGTATTATTATTATAAAAAATACGGTCTGTATGTATGTGTAACCATTTAGCTTAGTTTGCCACGTATCTTAAAGATTGGCTCAAACAAAGCAGCCCCTCCTCTCTCATCCAGCGGTACCTGCAGATATTCACATCAGCAGAGGGAGGTCGTCTACCTAATGACTGATGATGACTGATGTCTGTTTTCATTCTTTTTAAACTTCACTTAGTATTTTGATGTGGGGAATATGATTTATTTTATTAACATTTTAGGTTGTTTCCAGTGAGATATTATAGAGTTCTTAATTTAAAGACAACCAGGCTGACATAAGTATAGCTAATATGCACACTTCAATATTTTTTTATGTATCGCAAGTATTACCATCATCTCAATATTAAACGATGATATTGCACGTCGCAGATTTTCCTTATATCGTGCAGGCCTAGATTTAATTGCAATAAACGGATGAAAATGGTGCCGAAATAAAGCAAGAACTGAGACTTCTTACAAATCTGCATGTAGATTTGTAAGAAGTCTCAGTTCTCGCTTTGTCAGGTCTGTCCGAAAGACGGCAAGCAAACCACTTTTAAAATGCTTGTTTTCTGACTGGAGTTCGGATCGATCAGTGCAAGGCTATACTAACATTGTAGCTGGTCCATCAGCACTCAACATAACATCACCTAAGCATAAATACGGCAGCGACGTTGTTGCTTATACCATAGACTGTCTGTGGTTTATACACATTCATTTATACACATAGTTCCGTCCAGTCTCTGTACATATATTAGGTGCTACATAGCTGGGTGTCAACAGGCGGCTACAATATTTTTTTACTCCATTTCTGACTGGACAACATCAAGGTGTCAGTGACAACATGAGGAGAATCTCAACGCTGATGGGCTTTTGCGACACAGCGTCACGGTAGTTTGAAATAAACAGAACATATCTTTGTTCCTCCTTGGGCACAAAATGTGCTAAACATCTTTTTTCACTTTGACCATTGTTTTCATAGTAATGTTTCTTGCATTCTCAGTGTGAAATGCAAATAGACACTTAAATTAGTGTTTATAATACATTTAACTGGAATAAAAAAATCTTAGGCACGAATGTCCTCATGAAGATAAATAACCTTGTTGGACTAACATTCTCCAAACAGAAAATAAAACCCCCAGATTGTTTTTTCAATTAGTTTTTAAGTGCCAATATATGCATTAACGCTTTAAGTATTGGGAAAAATTGTGCAGTAATATCTTTACAAGCACAATTAGCACCAGCACCTGATAAGTGCCAGTGCTGATATTGCTGTGCTTGGGGCCAAATGGTGCTGTTCAGTATCTTGCTGTCCAGTGTTGCCTCTCAACTGTATAATGGTTTAGCATTTTGTATTCATCAGGCACTTGCACATGTGTTACAATTGAAACCCTTGATTTGTAGCAGTCACACTGTTGTGTGTTTTTAGTTATCTCATATGCTCCTACTGCTCCTGGGTTTTGCCATAACATTTGTATACCTCTGTCTCAGGTTAGTCTAGGGCTGAGTACGGCTTGGGTCTCACATGTTTGCTTTGTAAAACAGGTCTCAATACACCAGTTCATGTTTCAGATTTGATGGGGCTCAAGAACTAATGCATAGCACAAGCTTGTCTTTGTAGAGACACTTTGTCCCGAAGCCGGGAATGCTGCTGTTTGGAGTTGGGTTGTTTTGCCGGTTTGATTTTATGCAAACTGGCTGAACAGGCATTTGTCATTATGACATGCTCTGGCAAATTAAAAAGTAGCCAAGATCAGCAACCAGTGCTGACGGCACGTTGAGTAACATATTACGTTTGTTTAGAAACGGACTAACCTCTAGTGTCTGAAAGGCCGTGCAAAATGTATTGCAGATCCGAGGCCGGAAATATAAAAGAGATGACATTTCAGTAGATGTGGGAAGGGAAAGTGACGCACGTTGTGTTTGTTTACTAGAAAGTTGATGTGTTTTTTTTGGGTTGACGAGACGGGTTTCTGCCAGCCAGTATATTGCAAGACTGGCAGCCCGTAAAGTTAGCAAGTGTGTGGTCGAGAGAGATGATGATGAGTATGAAGTTAGCAGTAACGTCATAGCTGTGAACGTAGCAGTGCAGTGTGTGTACAGTTTAGGCTGTTTGTCGGTGAACAAATGCTACAACTCCTCAAGACCCGGGCCAAGTTCCTGTTTCTTGCTTGCCACCTGCTGATTAAAGTGAAGGGGTTAACCCTGAAGTTAGCAACAGCTTCGCCCCAGATTCACTTAAAGTGGGCCAGCTATTCTCATTTTAGTGACAAGCCGCTCCTCTAAGATTTGGTGAAACGGCTGGTGAGTCAAGTACTACACCTAGTGGCAAATTCGGTATACCGGTCCGGTGTTTGGTTCGATATCAAACTAGTTTGAAAATGTTTCCAACAGCCCAACCCTGCTGTTTGGGCACCATTGTTCCATAGCCTATGGTTTAGCCTGTGTAACTACACAAGTACTTGTTGTAGTTGCGTACATTGTTGATTTGTTGGTTTCTAAAATGCCAACTAGCTCAGCAATAAACCAGCACAATATCACATCTAACCGAATGCATGGAGCTTTCGTCCATCATAGTGACCGTTAAGTGAGAACAGTTTGAGTTGGTTAAGTGTACAGTTCATCAGAAGACACCTTAATATGATACAGATGGTAACATAGTCATTTACACAATTTACAGCTGGCTCATTACCCATTTTTCTCCAATACTAACTTGACTCTAGTACAGATTTAACCCCTCATGTCTGTTTATCTGCTTATGATTGAAGTTTTTTTTTATGTAAACAAGAGGCAGGAACTCTCCCTATGTTAGTGGTGGCCTGTGAACAACTTGATTAAGTTAATATAAACGTCACTCTCCAGGGGCCTCTTAAAGCTTTCTTTGTTAGCAGATATGTTATATGCACCATTTGTTTTGCTAGGGAGGATAGAGGATAGACAACCATGGACTCTTTACCGTCTGCTGCCAAAATCCCCTCCCCCCCAGGTCTTCTCTGAGCCATGGTGTTGCCTGTCTGCACTGGCCTTTATTGTCACTGTCAGACATGATATTCACGTTTCCAGAGACACTTCTGGCTTGTTGTACAGGGTTGATCTTACCATGGTTGTCCTGACAGAAGATAATCACAGTCATGTGGTTTCTTCTAGACTGATAGCCAGAATGATCATATCTGTACCACAAAGATTTAAAGTGGATTTTTTTGCCTGTTTAGGTCCAGCCTTGGATGGGCCTATCCTAGCTGTACAGGACACTGTTAGTTGTATCAAAGGGAGAAAACCATGTGGGTGCAACCAGAAGTGCCTGTTGTACTCATGCAAACTGTGACTGAAGGTGGATAGAGGCTGTGTGATTTTGACCCCTGCCCCTCTACTGTCTGCCCTAGTGTTTAGACTCGTCAGTGGGGAAGAGGAAAAGAAGCTTGGCTGTTAGCTCTTCTCAGGACCCATCTTTCTCAGGATTAAACCAGGTGTGACCTTTACCACAACACCAGCTGCCTCACAACAGCAGTTGTCGCTTTGCAATCATACCTAACTACACTGGTTTAAAGTGAATCAGACCACCAGCACCCTTCTTGCATTCATAATACCCAATGTATGTACTCCCCCACACAGTGTGCACTTCATTACAGTGGGAGAGAAAAGCAAACTTTACTTCAGCATTTTCCGATGGAGCAGCTATTGTCCCTATTTGTTGTAATAAAACGTCCCAGTCCCTCTACTTGTGACTCAAATGGCTTCTTGCCTCCATTAAAAGCCAGTTTCTGTCTCTTTTAATGTGATGTTTTTCCTGACCGCAGTGAAAGCAATTATCCAAGTGGAAGACGATTATTCACTCTAAAGTAATTGATATTAAACCAAAACCCGATCTCAGCGCTAAGGCAGTATTGAACTCAATTTAACCAGATCCTTATATTATTAGATAGCAGGCTAGCTGACTAAGACTTAGCAGTGTGGCTCCCAGAACTGAGGTTTTCATTAGCAATCGTACTAATAAATACAAAAGCTTATAGATGACTAATAATATTACACAGTACCACATAATCATTTTATATTGTATGTAAAATGTATATATTTTATATTTATTTCCATGACTCATTTCATGAAATCCCAGCTGAGCTGCATATTGGAACGGAACAAATCAACACTAAAATGTTTGCAAATAAACAGCAACACTAAAACAACTCTTTAAAATGCAAAGTGAGCCCGTCAGGGTGTCTTAATGGTGTATGGCTTCTAATATCCAGTGGCAGTGGTAGTTAATAGTGTTGGGGTATAAATTAGAAAGCAGACAGAAAACAATGGGATGATCTAAAAAGAGGTGGTGGAAAACTTTTGCTGGAACATAAAATAAAATGATCTTGGATTTATAAAAGTGCTAGGTGTTTTATGTAAAATGTGTGCCCAGCTTGTGCATCAGTCTTCAAATATAGATTATTTTTAAGAAGGTTAAGGTGTCCTGTTTCTCACTAAGATACAAAGAGAAGCTTAGCTACTGTGAATCTGCTTCATCACCTTCCCTTGTTAAAAGAATTGCCTATTTTGTTTAATCCACCGCAGACCCACCTAAACCAAGGAACCGGCACCATTTCAACTGTTCATCTGCTTCATGTGAAAACATTTACGTGAAGAGTGACATTTCATTTTTGTTTTTTTTTTCAAGAATGAAATGTCTTTGACCAGCTCAGCTTAATATGATTTGCTGTCTAATTTCCCATGGGTGTCATAAGGGCATGTGACTCTCATTCGTTTCGCATTAGCCCCACAGGGCTTTCATCAGGCAGTTGGTTAGCAGTAAGCATCATTTTTGATAACTTAAGTTAGTTGTGCGACAAACCTAACAATATTATTTTCTTCCCGGAGGTTCCGAAGACTATTCTTAGGCCAATGTAAATATCACATGCTTTACCAGAAATTAGCTTTTCATATTGGCTGCTTCTGCTGTCCAAACATGTATTGATTAGTTCTTTTCTTCTTCTTTTTTGATTAAATTGTATTTGTTTAGTTAGTTTTAACTGGATTTTCTGTTTTTAAACTTAGTTTCATTTAAAAAAAATTTGGTGTTTTACATGATGAGTCAGTGAAATTGTGCAAGCAAAAGTACCCATTGGCAGCAATGTAAATCCATCAGAGCAAGCCTAAACTACACAAACTAGGAAGCCTAACTCCATTCAACTGTACATTTAAATGCAGATAGGTAAACTTTTCCCTGAAGCAGCTGGCAAATTGTAAAAGGTAATTGACTTGCCAGTATGGTGGTGTACTTCAGGTGTACTGGGGAGGAGGTGCTCCTACAATTTCAGAAATGCAGTCTAGTCACACCTGTAGTTTGTCTGAATTTACCAGAATTTCAAGACTCAGTATGTGTAAGCTGCTATTCCAGATTTTCCGGTATGGTCACATTTGGTCGTAGCATGTTTTAGTGTGCATGGACAAGGGATTTCCATATATTGTGCAAAGTGGCAGTCTACTATTGTCCTAGTTTCCATGTTGTGGTAGCGTCAGTGGTCAGTGTGTTTGAAACACTTTCTCAATAGGGTTTCTCTGTAATAATGCGTGGTGTTTGAGGAGAAGGGGATTTTTCAACTTCCAATTCACTTCTGGTTGTTTTCCCTTTGATAGTACCTGTTAGGGCTGACAATCAGTTGTTGTTTTTCTGCTTTGTGCTTCAGTGTAGGAAGTCACATCAGTATTTATCCTGTTCTTTAACTTAAGACATGATCATCTGCTCTACTTACATTCACAAACAACATAGCACATATGACTGATATTAATAAAATAAACCACTTTGGTGAGATCTGGCCTTCACATGGGTTGAATTCTAGTTGAGGATGATGAATACAATCACTAAATATACCAATTGTAGAGATCTTATAGACCTTAAATTGACTAATAACTGCTGTTTTTTTAATAGCAACAGTCTGAACAGCATAAAACCTGGAAGGTAGTGTGTGACGTTCATCTTAAAATGAGATCGAACTGTTAGTCTTGCACTGCAGAGGAGTGTTCTCTGGACTTTATTTACACCAGTAACACATTGCTTTTCACAGTGATGGCTCTGGCAAACAGTGACTGTCTACGGGTTATGTAACAAAAGGGCTTGTCTTAACTATTGAGGTTGTATGCAGATGGATAAACTGACACAGGACAATAGAAACGCAGAGCCCTCAGCCTGTCATTTAATGCCCTGTTGAACTCATGTAATGATGAAACAGATACTTGCTACTAGTCCCAGAATCCATATGATTGCTTTTTTTTTTTTGCCTGTGAAGCCCCCATTAGCAGCCTGGTTGTCTGGATATTTAGATTGGCAGTTAGCACACACACACACGTGGTGAGGTTGGGATGGGTTTAGTGTGTCTTTTTAGTCTGCTCGTTCTGAAGTGTTCAACTTGTGCATGATCACGGATTATACCTTGGATGTTTACTGTGTACGAGCCATTAAAAATTACAGATGACCTCTGACCTCCGACTGTTGAACAGCATAGTTTAGGAAACCAGCTGTAAAGTAAGCCACACAATACATTGTAGGAGATTGAAACTGGGCAGCTTGATGAGTCAAGTGTGAAACTGAGCAACCTCAAGTCAATAATACAATGCTAACTGTATTCCACTGCTGAATCTCTTATATAGAAATCATATAATAATAACCATCCTTCGTAGCCTCTGCAACTAAACTGTTTTTAGCCTAATGACAACAATGTGTTGTAATGGAATCATTTTATTAATCTTAATTTGTATACCTTTCTTTTTTTTAATACAACAACTAAAGGTTCTTTTAATGATTAAAAGAAAACAACAATGCAATCATATTGTACAAGGGGAACTAAAAACCTGTCTGAGATAACATCTGGAAGTTGGCTAGTTTTACTATGGTGTAAGATTTCTGTTACCACATTGAAGGTATGAGAAGCGACTTTATTTTTTAGGCTCGTAGTTGTCGATGTTACCCTTTCCACCTGTGCATGTTAATTTTCTCACAAGGATCTCCTCAATTAATGCGATAATGTTTTGGACATTAATGTTTTACAGCAGGACTCAGCTAATTTTTCTGTGTTTTTAAAACGAAGAAAATATGTCATTTTGTGCATCTTCATTTCTGATAACTTTTGGATTGTCTTTGCTCTGTGGGGTGTCACTGACGGATAACCACCATGTGTTCTCTCCCTCTCTGTTAGTTGTTCCTTATTGACTTTGGTTTGGCGAAGAAGTACCGAGACAACCGAACACGACAGCACATCCCCTACAGAGAAGACAAGAACCTGACTGGCACAGCACGCTATGCCTCCATCAATGCACACCTGGGCATTGAACAGAGGTCTGTGCACACATTTAATATTTGATTCTCAAAGACAATATTCAAAGAAAATAATTTTCCTTTTATTAAGATAAAAATCTATCAAATCATCTTTTATCTATCTATCAGCTATCTAGAAAATGTAATCATGTTTCTAAGATTCTGAATTGATTCACAACTTTTACTACCGCGGCTGTCTGCCTCGCACGCACTGAATGCACCACGTGACCGGAGACACGCAACGTCACTTTGATTAACTGAAAATAAGATGTAATATTAGGTCGAGCTGAACAAGGAATAATTCAACAACACCCGTAATGATGGTAGAGAACTCTGCTGCAGAGAGAGTGACACTGTGTTCTAATGGGACAGGACAGTAAACAAACGTCATACCTATCAGCTGTGAGCTGCGGTCTCCACCATTGTGGAGGTGCAAATAGATGTGACGTCATCGTGTAAAAGAAGAAAAACTCCATAATCTTTACTCCGTTTTCATGCCATAATTTGCCACACTGTCTGTAATAGTGCACAGCACAACAAATTAGCACCCCTATGTGCTGAATATAGAATCGATTTTGAATTGGGAATAGTTTTGCACCGAGAATCGATTTTTGAATCAAATCGTGACCCAAGGATTTGAAATCGAATTGTAAGATCCAAAAGGTTCACACCCCTAATATAGATATATACACATACATATATACTTGTATGCAGTGATGCCTTGGTTTTGTACTCAACAACTAACATCATTGTTGTCTGCAGTCGCCGTGATGACATGGAGTCACTAGGCTACGTGCTGATGTACTTCAACAGAACCAGTCTGCCGTGGCAGGGATTAAAGGTATGAAAATATAATTGACTTTGGCAGTGAATGATTCCTTATCTACCTCTATACTCAAGCTGTTTTTGTTTTTTTTGTGTGTGTGTTGCTTTTTAAAGTTTCTTTTATTTTTTTGTTCATTTTATCGAAAACTTAAATACACATCACCAACCCTCTTGTAGGTGTCGGTTTTTACAGTATGTGATTTATACTACTAATGCCTTTTTTATAGAGTTAAGGTGACATAATGTTTTTAAAGCCTTTTGTTACTTGACATGTCCAGGTCACAAGTGCGGAGGAGTTATGCTAGGGGTGAGCCACAATGTGTGGTACTGATAATATTTTATTTGCACATACGCAGTAATGGTGCAACAGTTCAACAAGAAGAAAAACAGAACCATTTCTAATACGTTTCAACTCAAAAGTATAGATAGATTGATTATATGAAGCAAAACACTGAGTTTATACATGAAATAATGCAGGCTACTCAATGGGCAAGTACACCCATGTTCAGATAATTGTCCCTTCTGTGTCTCTGGCAACTCATTAACTAATTAACAGGCCTGTATAAAATAGTGTTGCAACAGTTCAACAAGGCCACGGCTCGGTCTGTACAATCATTGAACTGTTTATTTTTTTTACGGTTAAGTTTTGCATCCTTAAAACACAGCATGCACATTTCTGCCACCAAGCACTAGTGTTACTAAGCTACTACAACCGCAGCCAGTGAGCTGTGGTGCCACCATGATTGTTATGCTGCAAAAATAGTAACTCAGATACTGCATTTATGTTTCAAAATGAATATTTTGTCCGTGTCACAGAGGCTATAAAAAGCCATTTGAGTGGCAGTATGTTTCTAGTAGCGTTGTTCATGTATTTCTGTGTTTGTCAGGCTGCCACAAAGAAGCAAAAGTATGAGAAGATCTCGGAGAAGAAGATGTCCACCCCTGTTGAGGTCCTCTGTAAGGTGAGAAAACGTTAAGCAGGGACAGTGGTAAAAGTTATCTCACTCCACATTCACACAACTCAATTGTATGAATTCATGTTTCCAGGGTTTCCCAGCAGAGTTTGCTATGTATCTGAACTACTGCCGTGGCTTACGCTTTGAGGAGGCTCCAGACTACATGTACCTGCGCCAACTGTTCCGCATCCTTTTCAGGTAAACACACATACAATTTTTGCTCTGGTCTCTCTTGATACCAGCGTCTGATTCAGGTCTGTCTCAAGTGTAAAGACAAGTTTGTTTTATTATACGCTGCTCCAGTCCATCACTTGTGCTACAGCTAATTAATGAATAGGGATGGATACCGAAACCCGGTATTATACGAGCACCGGTGCTAAATTAGTATTGACAAGCTCCGACGTTATCAGTTTTGGTTTAATGTTTTATCACGCCGCAGCATCTCTTCTGCTCTCTGTGTCGGGGCTGAGCTCTTCCACATACAAACACACACACACACACACACACACAGCGAAGTCAGTGAATAGCAAAGCAGCATGGCAGCAGTGGAGACAGTGAAGTGAACCAGATGAAGTGAACTCAAAGATTACTCGAGTTGACAACTACGCTCGTTACTGTAAGTGCAATAAAAACCTTTGCGAGTAACAAACCAATACTTAATCAGTATTCCTGTTCAACAAGGAAAAACATGATGTAAACACGTAGAAAAGTGACATTTCAATCTGCTCTGTCCACAGTCTCTCATCCACCGGCGCTTTTACACAAGCACAGCGCGCTAGCTCGGCTAATAGCGAATTGTTACAACCAAGCTAAAACAAAAGCTGTCTGTATGTAGTCTGTTAGCTTAGTTTGCCACGTATCTTCAAATTTGGCAAATTCTTGTAAAATGATCGGCTGGGTGAGACAAAGCAGCCCCCCCATATTATTTATTTTATTGACACTGTAGATTAATTTCCATTAAGATGTTGCATTTAAATAGTGACTTTGCTGTTGTAATCATTACTGTGGCTGCTCTAGAAACACTTAATTGTATTTTAAATATAAATAAATTCTACTCCTGTTCTGAATTTATTCTTTTTTTTTTAAATAATATATTAAAAAGCAATTATTTAGTAATGAAAAAGAACCGATAAGAGTGTTGATAAAATCCTAACAATACCCTATTATTGAATTAGACTTTTTTTTGTCTCTCCATTTTCTACTGCTATATCTGTAGTATAAATACATGAACAAAGCAAGCTGTGTGCATCATCAGTGCAGACTGATTTCTATGCCATCACCGTATAGGAATATGCTGCTTTTCTTCCTACTATTCTTTCTGTCTTCCTTCCCTTTTCTTTCCTGTCTGACTTTGCCCTCCAGTCTGCCATAGTTTTCCTTTCTTCATTCCTTCTTTTCCACGCTGCTCTCCTTCCATAACCCGTTTCAAACTGTTGATTGTTGGGAATGTCGGGCTGATAACTTTGTTTCTCTGTATTTTAGGACTCTGAACCACCAGTATGACTACACATTTGACTGGACCATGCTGAAACAGAAAGCAGCCCAGCAGGGGGCCTCCTCCGGGGGCCAGGGCCAGCAGGCACAAACCCCCACAGGCAAGCAAACTGACAAACCCAAGCCTAACATGAAAGGTTAGTAGCAAACAGCCAAGCGACGTTTTTTACAGACACCAATTGCTCATATATTCATTCAGTTTTGTATTTAGGACTATTAGATATTGTTTTATTCCCTTAACCCACACCCTTTTTTAAAAAGAATAAATCACCAAATTGGAAATCAAAAGCAAATAAAGCTTATTATTCCTGTTGGAATGATGAAGCCAAACAGCATTACAAGTTTCAGGAGGCACCCTAAAAGAACAGAAAATCCCAAATACAAGAATTTGATACAATTGGTCTGTCTTGCAGAAGCAAAGACGTCCTTGGGGAATTTGACTACTAACTTTGCTGCCATGCTGTTCTGTTCCTTTTTTGGGGCTGGACGACAGGCTCTCCCCGTTGCGACACTGTTTTTTAATGCTGACCATCTCGCTCTGATTACACACCTCTGACTCTTCTGCAGTCTGTCTCTTATTAACATTCCCTCTCCAAACTGGATGATGATGAAACTATCTTCATTATGTTTCCCTTCCTTACTTAACACCTGTTTTTCCGTGCTACTTGACCTGTGACATTAATGATCCACACCCGGTGTCAAGCAGATGGAGACAAGGTGTGGCTCATTGGGGACAACAATCTGAGGAATATTGGTCTCTCAGGACTGGACTAAAGGGTATACCTGTGATGTCACTGTGAAAGTTTCCACAGTCACCCTCCTGGGTGACAAACATGAAGTCAGGTCTGCCGTAGTGCATTCACGTGAGAAACCAAAAGATGGAAAACACTTCCAGAGTGGTAAAAAGCTGTAAACGACTTCACAGTCTGGTTCAGAAAGAATTCAAGCAAGAATTCTGACTGCTAAATAGCAGGCAACTTGAAGTGAAGTGAGTTTTTTAAGAGGCTGTGTAACATTAACTAACCAAGCACATGGTTTTCCGAATGAAACGTATTTTTACAAGCCTGTCTACAAACAGGAATATCTTTTTAGGGCATTGTGATTTTGATGAGGTCTAAAAGTGCAGTATGGGAGTATTAACACTCAACCAACAAAGGGAAGTCAGTCTGCAATACATGCAGAGAAGATGTCACATGGGCAGCACAATGGCTCTTTTTAAGATGATGTATTTACTTAAAGTGAAAATTTACCACCTTTTTATAAAATCGGTGTTGATGGTAAATGGTAGTCCACTGAAGAAATAAATTCAGTGTGTAAAGTAGTAAAGTGCTCACTATATTGACCGAGAAAACAGAATTCTCCTGCTCGCTGAGCCGTGTCAACTGCCCACATGTACCTGGATGCATTGCACGCAAGCGCCGAGTTCGCTACGTTACGCAAACACCCTTTTAGTCCGATGAATATACGAAATAAACTCACAAAATGTCAATAAAGGAAATATCCTTACATCTAAACGGAGAAATACAACCATACAACTTAATGAATTCAAGTTTCTCTTTTACCGAACTCCTGTTGGTGCTGGAGTTCGGAGTTCAGCAAGAGAGACCAGCCGTCCAACTCTTACTGCAGCTCACAAAACTCCCAACCAACTGTGGCCAACAATGGCTTTCCCCAGCACTAACGTCTCGGCAGAGGGGCTGTACTCCATTACTGGTGATATAACGTTAACTAGAATGGCACTCTGAGAGCGCAGACCTCCGCCCCCTCTCTGTTCAGCTTGGGCCATCATCCACGTGTATTTTTGTTTATGTTGAGATCAGCTGTACGTAGCGGAGCATCGTAAAACACTTCATTCAAACTGGACAGAAACTAAATAAAACTCACCTAAACCGTCATCATTACTCTTTCCAACAATCACCAAGTGTGCTTGGGTCGAACTCAACTCTAATTTAACCGAGTTTAATGTGAAAAAATTGAATCTTGTCTTTGGGGTAAAAATTAATAGGACTTGTACTTCTGGAACCAGAGGTGCCCAAAATAGCTGCTCCCACTTCACAACTCTATGAAGACAAAGACGATTGACGATTGGCACAATATCTATGGCTAGCCAGCGTATCTATTGGAGCTCAATAATGCGTACCAGTCTTGATTAAACTCTGAATTGACTTTTGTTCTGTTGAATAGTAGGGATGCACCGATCCAAATTTTTCAGTCCCAATAGCGATACCTGGGCTTTGGGTATCGGACCATACCGAGGACCGATCTGACACCAGTGTATAATTAATAAGCTGAATGCCTCACTGTGTGGAAGTGACTGGGATCATTCTTTTATGTGTAAGGCAACATCAGGCTTGACTTGCTTCCTAACTTTGTAAAAGAAAATGTAACAAATAAATACATAGAAATAAATGACTGTAATATTTTTTTATTAAATTATAAATCATACACCAGCAACTTGCTCAAACAAATCTTCAAAATTAACAGAAATTATAATATAAGTATAAACCTTTATAATGCAGCAACAAATTGGTCAAAATTTAAACTAAATTAGGAACTATTTAATTAACTCCATTTTATATAATGTATATAAACATCACATTGAACTGAATATATCAGCCCCCATTGTCACCGATACCTGATCCTGCTATTCGAGACGGTATCGGCCCGATATCGGTGCATCCCTATTCAAGAACTACAGGGACTACCTACTTTTTCCATTTTGTGAAATGTTGCTTTCAGTTTTTGTTGCTTTCTAACATCATGTATTTTCTAAAATACTTTGTGAAGTGGTGTGTTTACGGTTCTGTTGTTGTGCTTCAGGTTTTGTTATTGTGTTTCATCCAGTGTTACTGTGTTTTGCATCTCAGAGCCACCATTATTTGTCTGTTTGTTTTATAACTGATACAGGATTGTGCTTTGGAGATAGGTCAAGTCATGAGTTTGCGTTGCACTTCACTTTCCTACTCAGGTAGTTCTTCCCCTTGCTGTTCAGTTTAGGCTTCAACAGGTCCTGTTGACAGTCACAGTCAGGAGTGTCTGACATGCAGCCTGTTTTCCTGTTTTAAAACATGGAATGCTGAAAACCTGATATAATTTCAGGGCTTCCTAATCGCTTTCACTTCATTTTTTTTTTAAATGGGGAATTTGTTAAGTCATATATTTTTCTCATTAATTTTCTCTTTCATGCATTTCCAGTTGAGCAGGCAGTGATTAAGTGGCACAGAATAACTGATTTGAAGATCTTAAGTCCACCTAAACGGAAGTAAACACGGCAACTCTTCACTTCCATAGTTCAACTTATAAAATAGCTCTGTCACATAAAAACAGATGTTAAAATATGACCCACTTATAACCTCTATTGAAACCAAATGTAACTACTCTGAACCACCCTTAATGAATATGACTGCATACTTCCTGCATCATCTGTCACAGTTAAAGCCACAATCACTTCTTTGCTGAAAGTCTTTCACTTTGCACCTACAGAAAGTAATTGGTTAGCTTCAACACAATATAATCTTAAAATCATTTCAAAAGAAAATATGACAGTGGTCCAGAAACTAAACAAACGCAATGAAAAGTAGATTTCAGAGCTTGTGGTTTAACTCTTCTATCCTGTTGGTCCTGCCTGCTCTTGCCTTATTGAACAATCTTACCGTCTCTACTAGACTAGTTTTGCTGTTCACGGGGAGCAGCATGGCAGGAGCCATGCCTTGCCTGACAAGGAAACTTCTCCTGAGGCCAATGGCTCATTAGAAGCTGTTCCAACATGTCCAGTTTCTCCCTCCACCCAACCCAAAACATTGACTTATCACCATCTATCTATTAGAAAGGGTGATGTTAATTGGTGCAAGTGCTACATCTACATACGGATTTCCATCCAAATTGAATTATTCCATCGTCGTCCATCTATTTTTTTATCAGTAACACAAAAACGTTTGACGCATGTAATGCGGACCCAACATTCACAAGTGCAAGTTCTGCTTGGAAACTTATAGCCATACGCCGCTAGCCAAACAAGTTATGAGGTTAGCACAACAAGAGGATCGGCGTGCGAGTCAGTCACACCACGTTGAGCGCAAATGAAACGATGGAGCTGGAAGAACCGCGTGCAGGTTCCCAGCCAGCTACAACAGCAATGTAGAGAAAGTTGTATATGAGGACGGTGTGTCACCGTCGCTCCACCATTACAGGGGATGTGAATGGAAAGTTAAAACATCACCCAGATGTGCCGATCACCGGGACGAGGAAAAAACAACCCGGAGCCCAACTCCTTATCCCCGCTGCTTTCAAGCAGCCTTTAAATGCAAAAGCAGAACAGGATAAAACAATTACAGAAGTAATTTGCATTTACTTTGGCATATAGCCAACGTGGAACTAATTGAAACACTCCTCCTAATGCGCACGTTTTGTCTTTTATTATTCTATTTATTTAGTATTTAACATACAGCATTATATATGCTCTTCAGGTTTATAGCCTATTGTGAGTGACCTGTTCGGTTTGTTCAGTGTTCATACAGTGTGATACAGAAGGGTTTTGTTCCTTATTAATAGTTTACCAAAGTTACCAGTAGACAAAGTGCTGATGTGTTTGCATGCCTGTACTCTACACCTGGGTGATACAACACTGGCACGATGAGGAGTGACACTATTGTTCAGTAAGGTTGAAGCTTTTATTTGACGGTCTTCACAGGTCTCGAGCATGATTCAGTCGTGAGGTCATACAGCAGACACTGTTGCAGCTTAACCCATACTCTGTTCCAACACTGCACTAGCGGTGGATGTGTGGCAGTAGTCCTACCAATTCAAATTCTTTTCAACAGATTATTATTTAAAAAAAGCAAAATGTCTTTTTTTAATTTTTTTTTTATTGACTTGAACTCTAGCTCCAAAAGCCTTCCCGTAATATCTGTAATGCCTGTGTTGCCTATCTCAGTGAGGTTAAATAAAGGTACAATGAATAGTTTTGATACCAAAAGCCGATATACAAGCGTTAGATAGTCTTAAACATAGTCTTAATGTACACAGACAGTGCTGAACACTTTTAAAAAAACACGCGATGACGTGGAATAAACCAAAATGGATTACACAGCTGAACGCTGCTTGAACACCCGTTCATACCATGGATGTATAGATGGACAACGTGTCTCCACTTCCTCCCACTGTATAAAAGTGAAGCCAAAATATCCCAGATATGGGCGCTGGCATGTTGCGCTTTTGACGTCATTTTAGGGCTGCACAATTTTGAAAAAAATATCTAATTGCGATTATTTTGACTGATGTTGCATTTGCAATATGATTTGCGATATAAGTGAGAGTGACAATTTCATTTAAAAAATGTTTTTTTAAGTCCGTAGAACATGATGTGTAGGCCAAGAATCTGCAGCACGACGACAGCACGAGTATTTAATTTTAAACGCTATTTTGACACGCATCTCGCCTTTTAACAAATATTTTGCCTCCTGCGATTTGAAAATTGTAGTAAGCCACATTACGATTTCGAGAAATTTGATGAATTGTGCAGCTCTACGTCATTTGGAGCCAGAGTCTGCAGTAGTGATCGGGGGCTGGAGCCGTGGTATTGAGGTCCCGCCCACACACCCGCCCGAGCCAATCACGAGCCGAGCAAAGCCACCGATTGTTAGCGTGCGCCACCTAGCTGCTACCTTAGCATCAAGGTAGCTTTTTTTGGCTAACCTTAATATCTCTATAACTACATTTCTGATCAAAGTGACTCATATTCTATTACACAGACTGTCAATCACGATGTCACATCCCCATCACACACACACACCATCTTTAGGAAAAATGTATTTGACGTGTACTTTGATTTTTAGTTAGCAATCAAGATGTTTTGGCTTCATTTTGGGGGCGCTGTCATGTCGTCCATCTTTATATTCAGTCTATGGTTCATATGTGAATACACAAGGTGTGTGTTAAAGTGACATAATAGCCCCTTCCACACAGAGATTCCACAGTACTGCCGTTAAGAACATCCACCGTCGGACCGGCTTTGCTTTTTCACACTAAAAACACAAAACAACGGCATAATGTCGCCCTGGTGTGTGATTTTTAGATAGCGCGTCGGCGTCTATTGTGCGTATAGTCCCACCGCGCTGGCTGTCCCTTTCACACAGACACCGGCTCAGGTCTGTTACTGCCTCCGCTGCCGGCTCAGTGGCGAAACAACTCTGCTCCCCCCCCACACCCGCCTCCATTCCGTCTCCGTGCCTTTCATACAAAACAGCAAGGCAGAATAACGTTATAGGCTTTCATAGAGGTGTAACTGTGGGCTAACATCACACTTAGCATTTTACTAATATTGTAACCAGTAGCTTTTTATAACCTCAGCATTGTTCCTTTAAAGCTGTTAACAGAAATAGAACCAGAAAGCCAAACAGGAATGTCTGGTGCTGTTGCTCTGCTGTGCAGGGAGTTTAAAATATGCAAATACACAAACACCTCACTGTGTTGGGTTGTGTAAGGCAACAACACTATACTTCACTTACTTATAGTGTTGTCGCAATATCAAAATTACGACTTTGATACAATACCCTGCCTAAATATCTGGATACCAATACTGAACCAATACCACAGCAAAAATCTAAAACATCAAGAAAAGTAATGGAGCAATAGATGATAGAACATGGAACTTAATTTTTGTATTAAAAATGTATTAATTAAGACGATGAAATGGTATGCAGTAATCTGATGTCCCCTATACTTGAGTTTGTGATTTCTTTGATAGTTAACTTTATGTTTGCATTTATTTCTTTTAAAATAAATCGTAACAATTTTGAAATAGATTATTTTAATGCCAGAATCGATATATTTGCTTCAGTTGCGTCTTTGTGGAGGTAGCAGTAAGTTACCGCTTTTATCGTTGTAGTCTGAGTAACATGACGTCATATCCATTCCGTATCCGTTCCGTATCCGTCAACCAAAACAAACCAGCCGGCCAATGCAAGCGGAAACAAAAAAGTAGAAAACGGCGGAGGGTCAGCGTGGATACGACCTGCATCCTCACACGTTAAATCCAGAGTGGTTAACGCTACACATCCAATAAAGTATGGAAACACTTTGGGTTTCACACATTGACAGGAAAAGTAGAGCTAGACATCACGGCTAAAGCTGCATGCTAACTCTGTCATGGACAGGAAACGTCGCTCTCATCTCCGTGGTCAAATGGACCGACTCTACAACTGTAGAGCACCCAGATACTGACATTCATGTTAAATGCATTCAAACGGCCCCGATGGAGCTGACCATGGATGGATAAAGAGAACGGAGCTGACGGGAGAGCTAGAGACGACCTTGGAGAAGTTAGAGGAAGTAGACAGGTGTGACTACGTCCGGTTTTCAAAATAAGGTGTTAACAAATGTGACAGTATATACACAAAATACATATATAGAAATGAGATTAATTGGATTATATTAATCAGAAGTATAAAACATGACATGCCCCTTATAAATGAAAAAGAAAATACCACTAATTTGTGAGGGAAATGTCTTTATTCTTTGATTTTTGGGTTTCTGGAAAAAAATATAATAAGTAATTCCTGACAATGACTAAAAAAAATTTAACAAATCGCAATACATATGGAATCAGCACCCAAGTATCGTATCATAGTATTGAATCGGGAGATGGGTGAATCGTCCCAGCCCTAAGAGATATGCAGTCATCTAACCACGTGCCTTGCGTGGCTTTGTCTTTTTCTTTATTCGCAAACCAAAAACTACATGTTACCTGAATTTGGAATCTAATTTCTCTTGGGAACTTGGGACAACACCTTCCTGTGGGAGAAGATGAGCTGATTGTTCAAAGGGGTGTCAGAAAATATCGTAAAAAATCAAATATCGCGATATTATATTTTGTGATACTGTGTCAATTTTTAATTAATAGTTTACATGCAAAACTTAACTTGGTCAATACTTTATTTCATTTGCAAAGAGATGCACCCTCCCAGTGTATGAGCCCTCTCAGAGTAGTGCTGATGTTGGATGTTACAGCTACTGTGATGAATGCAAATACAGATCCCACTGTTCTGATTGGATAAAAAAAGTAAACTTTTTTTTTTACTCAGATTTTGTGTGTTCTTCATACTATGACAGCTTTCCTAAAATTAGATCAAAACATTTCAATGTATCTCCTTACTTACAGCATCGCAATATATTGAATGGTAACCCCTGTGTCACGATACATAACGTATTGCCAGATTCTCGCCAGTACACAGGCCTAACTGTTCATAAAACACTACTGTAGTAACACGGGTCAAAACCTCGTCTTCATGGTTCATCTGCCATCATGCATTCAGTGTGCATGTGCCCCTTACACTGCACAGTGTGTGTGTAAAATGCTCACACAGTTCCCCGGTTTTAGTCCGTGTTCTGTCAGGTAGCAGTCATGTATCCTATCAAGTGAGTCTTGCAGTTTAAGAACCAAGCGTTGCAGGGTTTCCCATGTAGAGATATAGATACTCGTATAGTCTTTGCAGACAGCATTGCACTGTGGAAAACAGGAACTATTCTTTCATACATCTGGCTTTATCCTTTGATGCATTTTCCATTTCTTGTGTCCTGATTTTCTCAAAGCTTGCACCTTTTTTTAAGGAGACTATTCCTGTTCCCTTAATGTATAACTCTTCCCTCCTCACTGCTGACCGCCTGCTTTCAGACACTATCCTGCTGGTGTGGCTGTTGAGCCAGCGTCTGCCTCTGTCTGTATCTCTGACACCGCCGAACGCCATGGTAATGACGCTGCCTGTGTTTCTGTCTGTGTGTCTGTAGGTTTCTGAGTGGACTCTGAGTGGAGAGCTGCAGAAGCGTTGGCGACCAGGACCAACAAGTCTCTCTTCCTGGACAAGCGACAAACAGAAAGTCTGTGTCTCTCCTTCCATAATAACTATCTATGTAATGGAAATGTATAGATTTACACACGCCTTTGTCAGCTGTGTTATCTATATATTCATATGTATATATAATAAAACTCTGCACTCCGAAAGAAAAGAAGAATGAAAAAGCAGGTTTTTTTGGATGTGGAGGCTGTAGCCCCCTGCCCCCACCCCAGACACACACACACACACACACATACACACACACATACACACACACACACACACACATACACACACACACCCTCCCCCCCCCATCCACCCCCTGTCTCTGTCCTCCTTTCAGTGTTGACTTTTTGTAAGGTTTCTTTGGAAACTGAAGTTAAGAAGATAGTCAGCTGACCCTCTTATTTTTTTTCTCTCCCAGTGGAAACA